>CM021102.1:648717786-648732328 GCA_007115665.2 Sequoiadendron giganteum
CTCAACCCTCAACCCTCAACCCTCAACCCTCAACCCTCAACCCTTTGACCCTAATCCCTCTACCCCTATACCTTATTAATCCCTCAACCCTCAATGCACAACCCTCCACCCTTCAACCCTAATTCCTCCACCCCTATACCCTATTAATCCCTCAACCCTCAATGCTCAACCCTCAACACTTCAACCCTAATCCCTCTACCCCTATACCCTATTAATCCCTCAACCCTCAATTCTCAACTCTCAACTCTAATCCCTCTACCCCTATACCCTCTTAATCCCTCAACCCTCAACCCTCAACCCTTAAACCCTAATCCCTTGACCCATATACCCTCTTAACCCCTCAACCCTCAATGCTCAACCTTGTACCCTTAAACCCTAATCCCTCAACCCCTATATCCTCTTAATCCTTCAACCCTCAACCCTCAACCCTTAAATCCTAATCCCTCAACCCCTATACCCTCTTAATCCCTCAACCCTCAATGCTCAACCCTTAAACCTCCTAACTTTCAACCTATATACCTTCTTAATCCTTTCAAACCTCAACCTTTCAACTTTAATCCATGTACTCTATACCACATCCTCAACGCTTCAACCTCAACCTCCTTCAACCCTAATCCTCAACCCCTATACCCTCTTAATCCTTGAACCCTCAACCCTCAACCCTTAAACCCTAATCCCTCAACCCCTATACCCTCTTAATCCCTCAACCCTCAATGCTCAACCCTTAAACCCTAATCCCTCAACCCCTATACCCTCTTAATCACTTAACCCTCAACCCTTCAACCCTAATCCTTGAATCCCTATACCCTCTTAATTCCTCAACCACCTCAATGCTCAACCATCAACCCTTCAACCTTAATCCATCTACCCCTATACCCTATTAAACCATCAACCCTCAATGCTAAACCCTCAACCCTTCAACCCTAATCCCTATACCCCTATACCTTATTAATCCCTTAACCCTCAACACTAAACCCTCAACCCTTCAACCCTAATCCCTGTTCCCCTATACCCTATTAATCCCTCAACCCCCAACTCTCAACCCTTCAACCCTAATCCCTCTACCCCTATACCCTATTAATCCCTCAATCCTCAACGCTCAACCCTCAACCCTCAACCCTCAAACCTTCAACCCTAATCCCTCTATCCCTACACCCTATTAATCCCTCAACCCTCAACGCTCAACCCTACACCCTTCAACCCTAATCCTTGTACCCCTATACCCTATTAATCCCTCAACCCTCAATGCTCAACCCTCAACACTTCAACCTTAATCCCTGTACCCCTATACCCTATTAATCCCTCAACCCTCAATGCTCAACCCTCAACCCTTCAACCCTAATCCTTGTACCCCTATACCCTATTAATCCCTCAACCCTCAATGCTCAACCCTCAACCCTTCAACCCTAATCCCTCTACCCCTATACCATATTAATACCTCAACCCTCAATGCTCAACCCACAACCCTTCAACCCTAATCCTTGTACCCCTATACCCTATTAATCCCTCAACCCTTAAACCCTAATCCCTCTACCCCTATACCCTCTAAATCCCTGAACCCTCAATGCTCAACCCTCAACCCTTCAACCCCAATCCCTCTACCTTATACCCTATTAATCACTCAAACCTCAACGCTCAACCCTCAACCCTCAACCCTTCAACCCTAATTCCTCAACCCCTATACCCTTTTAATCCTTGGAACATCAACCCTTAAACCCTAATCCCTTAACTCCTTTACCCTCTTAATCCCTCAACCCTCAACCCTCAATTCTTAAACCATAATCCCTCAACCCCTATACCCTCTTAATCCCTCATCCCTCAACCCTCAACCCTTCAACCCCTCAACCCTAATCCCTAAACCCCTATACCCTCTTAATCCCTCATCCCTCAACCCTTCAACCCTAATCCCTCTACCCATATACCCTATTAATCCCTCAACACTCAACCCTCAACCCTTCAAACCTTATCCCTATACCCCTATACCCTATTAATCCCTCAACCCTCAATGCTCAACCCTCAACCCTTCAACCCTAATTCCTCTACCCCTATACCCTATTAATCCCTCAACCCTTCAACACTAATCCATCAACCCCTATATCCTTTTAATCCCTGAACCCTCAACCCTCAACCCTTAAACCCTAATCCCTTAACCCCTTTACCATCTTAATCCCTCAACCCTCAACCCTTCAACCCTAATCCCTGAACCCCTATACCCTCTTAATCCCTCAACCCTCAATGCTCAACCCTCAACCCTTCAACACTAATCCCTCTACCCCTATACCCTATTAATCCCTCAACTATCAACGCTCAAACCTCAACCATTCAACCTTAATCCCTCTACCCCTATACCCTATTAATCCCTCAACCCTCGACGCTTAACCTTCAACCCTAATCTGTCAACCCCTATACCCTCTAAATCCCTGAACCCTTAAACCCTAATCCCTCAACCCCTGTGCCCTCTTAATCCCTCAACCCTCAACCCTTAAATCCTAATCCCTCAACCCCTATACCTTCTTAATCCCTCAACCCTCAACCCTCAACCCTTCAACCCTAATCCATGAACCCCTATAACCTCTTAATCCCTCAACCCTTAATGCTCAACCCTTCAATCCTAATCCCTCTACCCCTATACCCTATTAATCCGTCAACCCTTCAATCCTAATCCTTGTACCCCTATACCCTATTAATCCCTCAACCCTTCAATCCTAATCCTTGTACCCCTATACCCTATTAATCCCTCAACCCTCAACGCTCAACCCTCAACCCTCAACCTTTCAACCCTAATCCCTCTACCCCTATACCCTATTAATCCATCAAACTTCAACGCTCAACCCTCAACCCCTATAAGTACCCTTTTAATCCCCTCAACTCAACTTCAACCCTAAACCCTAACTTCAACCCTTGTAATTTCTCTTAATCCTCAACCCCAACCCTTTCAACCTCACTATTCAACCCCTATACCTCTTAATCCTCTCAAACCTTCAACCCTAATCCCTCAACCCCTATACCCTATTAATCCCTCAACCCTCAACGCTCAACCCTCAACCCTTCAACCCTATTAATCCCTCAACCCTCAATGTTGAACCCTCAACCCTTCAACTCTAATCCCTCTACCCCTATACCTTATTAATCCCTCAACCCTCGATGCTCAACCCTCAACCCTTCAACTCCTATACCCTCTAAATCCATGAACCCTCAACCCTTAAACCCTAATCCCTCAACCCCTTTACCCTCTTAATCCTTCAACCCTCAACCCTCAACCCTTACACCCTAATCCCTCAAACCCTATACCCTCTTAATCCCTCAACCCTCAACCCTCAACCCTTCAACCCTAATCCCTCAACCCCTATACCTTCTTAATCCCTCAACCCTCAATGCCAAACCTCAACCCTTAAACCCCAATCCCTCTACCCCTATATCCTATTAATCCCTCGACCCTCAACTCTCAACCCTTAACCCTTCAACCCTAATCCCTCTACTCATATACCCTCTTATTCCCTCAACCCTCAACCCTCAACCCTTAAACCATAATCCCTTAACCCCTATACCCTCTTAATCCCTCAACCCTCAACCCAATACTCTCTACCGTAAACCCTAATCCCTCAACTCTAATTCCTCAACCCTTATACCTTGAAATCTAAGAAAACTCTCTACCCTAATCCCTAAACTCTCAACCCCTATAACCTCTACCCTATTTATTGGACCCTCAACCTTATGCCTTAAACTCTCAATCTTCAACCCTCAATCCTTAAACCCTCTACCCTCTACCCTTTACCCAATACATTAAACCCTCAACCCTCAATTCTCAACCCTGAACCCTTAATCCCTCAACCCTTAATCCTTAGACCCTAAACCCTCTACCCTTATACCCTTTACCCCTTAAATTGGACCTTGAACCTAGTCCTTCAACCATATACCCTCAAACCTATACCCTAAACCCTCTACCCTCAACCAAGTAAACCCTTAACCCTTAACCCTAAACCCTTAACCCCAAACCCCCCAAACCCTTCAATCCTAAAACCTTAAACCTAAACCCTTAATCCCAAACCCTTCCACCCTAAACCCTTAAACCTTCTACCCTATACCCTCAACCAAATACCCTCTACCATCAACCCTATTCCCTCAACCCTCAAACTTTAAACCCTAATACCCTAGAAACCATCAACCCTATAGGTCCTCCACCCTAATCCCTCAACCCCATACCCTCAACCTCTATCACTTTCTCCCTATCTATACATATCACCTCTCCCTCCTTCCCTCCCTCCTACCCTCTCTAATTATATCTATCTACCATCTCCCTCTTTCTACATACCTCTTGTTCAATCAATTCCTACTACCCTCTCTCGCTCCCTCTATCCATATCTCTTTATGTCCCTCCCACTCTATCCCACTCTCTCCTCCCACTACCTCTCTCTCCCTCTCTCTCATGTCTCTCCCTCCCACCCCCTCTCTCTCTCAAGTCTCTCCCTCTAGAAACCTACCTAGGTAACTCTCTCTTCGTCTCTCTCCCCTCTCTCTATATATCCCTCCAACCCTACCTAGATAAGTCACTCTCACTCCACCCCCCTCTTTCTCTACCTCTATCAGGTCACTCCCTCCCACACCCTCTCCCTCTCGCAGGTCTCTCACTCACACTCCCTCTCTCTCCCACTCCCTCTCTTTTACTCCATCTCTCTCACACTCCCTCTCACTACCTATCTCTCAAGTCTCTCCCTCTCCCTCAATCTCTCTCTCTCTCTCTCCCTACCTCTATCCCTCCCACCATACCTATCTAAGTCACTCTCAATCCAACCCCTTCTCTCCCACTCCCTCTCTCTTAAACTCTCACTTCCACCCCCTCTCCATCTCTCCAAACTCTATCTCTCTAAATTCTCCCTCCAAGCATACATACAAGCATAATACACATGTACATATAATCTTACATCCATACAAGCATACATACAAACATGTGTAGATACAATCTAGCATACATACAATATATATGCATTGATACATACATACATGAAATAAAAGCATACATGTACATACAAATATATCAACATACATTCAATATATTAGCATTTAACATAAAGTAAGACATAATGCGAGCATGTTATAACTCACTTGCGTTATGTCTTAGTTGACATATTTTCCGCAGAAGCAAAAACCATGTGAAAAGTGAGATATAACGCGAGCGCATTATAACACGCTCGCATTATATCTTGCTTTGGGAATTCTTGAGCCTTGGGCTTTTTATTTTCCTTGGAATACCAACCTAAAGGTTTGGAGGGCATTCCCAATGACCAAAGACGTGTTTTTAGAAAATCTACCATATTTCTCATAATCGAGTTTGTGCTCACCGTCAGGATTGCACATGGTTCAATATCAAAAAAATCGAACACATGGGTAATGTTGGGTTCTCTCTTAGCTATCCAACGATGTAATTTTTTTCACTTTCTAAAAATTTTAAACCTTTCATCCATAATTTATTTTATCTGTATTTCTTTTTTTTGGCAAAAAGCGGTGTTTGATATTTTTTTCGTTATAAATTAACCGATCATCGATTTTTCAAATAAATTACATTTTTAGAAACTAGACTCCATTCTAAAATTTTTTTTTAAATAAAAATCAATTAGTTTCCGAAATTTGTAGGGGTAGCATGACCAAAATTCTTTTTTTCAGGAAATGTTCACTTCGAAAATTAGTAAAAAATCAAATATTCATTAAAAAATTATCAGAAAAATCATGCATCAACTACATACTACTAGCTAACTTTTAACCATTTCAATTTTAAAAATACTAAAAAAATGTTCACCATACGAGGGTCGTACAAGAGTTGCCATGTTATGTTTTTCTGAAAAAAACAACAACAATTTGTGTACGTCCCTCGTTTGAACCCCTTAATCTCAACCATTTTCAAAATAAATTAGTAGTTTAGAAAGTAGACTTAGAGCACTTTAGTCCTTCTTTTTGTTCCATCTCAAAATTTTGAGTGTAAGTATCCTCAATTTCATGTCCAAGGTCAGTATTTCCTGATTTCAGAAAAAAGTTGTCCACTTAAGTCCCCTTTTTGGGAACCATTTTTGTGCACTTACCCTTGCTAATATTGTTAGTTGCAATTGATGTAACTCATTTTAGAAAAAAGGTGATAGAAAACCTATTTTTTCTCATAAATACATAGGAAACAAATAGAGACAAGTCAAATGGCTCTATTACAACCCAATAAATCAATAATGATATGTTATTATTACAAACAATGGGATGTGTGATAGTAGAAAAAGAATCATTATATTGGATACTTATCAATATATGCCTCTCAAATTTTAGCGGAAAGATGTTATATATTTAATAAAAAAGGAGAAATATTTTTTATTATATAGATAAATATTTATTTTTGGTATGTATTTGGAGATATTTACAACCATGTTTCCATGGTTTTGTGCCCCTTTTAAAACCATGTCCACTTGTGAAAAAAATTCCTAGGGAAAAATTATCAATCTTTCCCTTAGTTTTTGAAACCATTTCAAGTCCCACATAGGTTGTTACAACCTTGTTTCATTTGATGCCTCAAATACTGGTTCTAAGGTTTCCCTTCATAATTTTTCTTCCATAAGTTCTTAGAACTAAATCAGGGCATGAAGTGTTTGTCACAACCTTTGCAATCACTGACAAAAATTTAAGTGAAACACAAGTTAAAGTGATTTCAAAAGTTTATGGAGGTTTTGAAACCTCTTTTGATCTCTGATGAGGTTGTAAAAACCACATTTTATCTTGATGGAAATAATTTTTCAGCATTTTCTTTGTTCCAAAGAGCAGGACAATAAAGACTATGACAAAAGGAAACATTTCAAAAATGTACAATAGTTTCAAAACCTTTGTCAATCCCTGACAAGGTTTTTGAAACTATTCAATTCACCAAAAAAGTCTCACTATCAATTTCTTTTCAAATATTCAGAAAAGGAGTTGGGGAAAATGAAAGATTGGAAAGCTCACATGCACCAACCTTAATGAAGATTCATTAACTACCCACCACTCCCAACATTAATTATGGGCATTTATAAAAAAAATTGAGCTATTCAAAAGGGTCACTTGAGAAACTGGTGAAGATTCTAAGAGGAGTGAAAAAAGGAAAAATTATGTAGCTAGTAATTCTCAAAGCTTAGGGAACATTTAAAGGTACAATTTTTCTCTAGTTGATCTATAATTACACTAAAGGATAGTAAGATTAAACCCTAAGAGAAGAGAATTGTACCCATACAAGTGTTTTCCTTTACTAATATACAAATTGGATATATATGTTTTAGGGTTTTCATCACCATGAAATATAAGTATTAGGGTTACAAAAATATGTCTAGTTTAATGAGTACCACACTAGAAATAGTGTATACTAAGCTAGGTCATGTGAATTTAAATGAGTTTTAGGATAGAACTAGAAAAAATGACTGACCACCCATAATGCAGAGGCTAATTGAGAGTGGACTATTACACGTTGCATTTCTTGTAGTTTCCCAATGTATTGAACTAATTTACTAGAGTGAATAAATAATTATAATCCTCAAATACAAGAGGTGAGGGAAAATTATAACCGACTGGTAGTGAAATTCAGAGGGCTACTTTTTCTTCTTGCCTCAAAGTCTTAAAGAGAGAAGTCTATGTAGATTTCGATCTCACCTCTTCATACTATTCATTTTCATATAAGAAGCACTGATGTAGGAATAGAATTATAAAAGAATGGTTTGCCACACCAAATAAAGGAACATATCAACTACCAAAAAATCTACACAAAAATTATTTTATCACTGAAATCTTTGACATAAGAGTGCTCCTGCATAGGTTACAACGTAGTGAGAGGGACCATAAGTTCAAAGAATGGATGCACTTATTTGTGTTGATCATTGTTCATGGTAAGAGTTTTTTGAGTTGGGCACAACTCATCAGTGACTAGATGCATCATATGATTACCCACTTTTAGGTCAAAATACTATTTTACATGTCCTATTTAATTTATGCTATTACTTGTACTAGACCTTGGCTTGGATTTAGGCTAAATGTAGTTCAACCCCATAAGGTTCATATTTTTTATTATTATGATAAGCTATAGTTAGGGAAAAACTATCACCACTATAGGAGATTCAATGCTACTTTTACTATGAGAATGGTACAATAGATTCAAGGACACATTTGTTTGAGGATCTCTCATGAGGCCATACAACTAGTTGACACCTACGAGAGTTATTTCATAAAATTTCAAAGGTTCTCATATGTTAGAATTGGAGGATTTGATTGTGTGCCACTTAAACTCCACAAACATGTAGAGGATATTTTTTTCTTGATAAAGGTATGTAGACAAGTGGTAGAGGTGAATAAAAGGTGCCAAGAAAGGAAACATCTTGGCATAGAGTTCCATATAGGACAACCATTTCTCCTATAACTCTATGTTAGACAGTCTTAATATTGAAAGAGACCTTGTCAAGTATACATTTTAGTTTTATGACATTCATTAACTTCCCTCAGACAACAAGGATTTTGTAAAGAATAATTTCCAACTAGGTCTTAAATTCAATCATATTCTAGACTTAGAAGATTATTAGGCAGAATGAATAGATGAATATGAGGTGAGAAGGAGAAGCTAGATGAGGTTAACCTTGAGGAAAACAATTGTATTTAATTTAAATTGGGATATCAAGGAATAGAAGATGATGAATATGATCTATTGGACCACACTTATGCCAATCATATTAAGAGTCGGCCTATTATGTCAATGGATTGGAGCATTAAATAAAATGAAACTATTAAGGCCAAGTCTGCAATTATATTGAGAACTCAAGAATGGGTGGGGAAGAAGAACATGGAAAAGTAGGCTCCCCTTTAAGGTTATAAAATACTTAGTCCCAAAGAGAGAGTAGTCATTTGCCTATGGCTTAAGAAGTTCAAAGCTCTACTTCACAATAGGTCTCATCAAAAGGAAAAGGTGGTGATGATGGTGGGCCTCTAGATAAAAGCATGTCAAAGAAGACATGTGGAGAAGATTCTCCTAAGCTCTCACAACAAGATACAAAAAATAAAGTAGCTAAGGATGAAGATATTGTTAATGTTTCTAGTTCTCCCTTTCAAGAAAGTGTCTCTTCATCCCTAAAATCCTCTACTATTATAGTTACACACACCTTTCCAATGGTGGGTCCTACTCCCCCTTCTTCCCTTGTTGATGGGCCATCGATTACTCCTCCTTTGAGATGAGTATTAATTTTTGGTTCTCCTAGCTCTAGATCAATAATAGCACCCACTACTACTTCAAGGATCAAGAAAACTCTTATCTAAAAAAATTTAGAATATCCATTTAAATCTTCCAAAGAAGGATTATTTTGGTCAGCTAATTTAGAGCAACTTGAAGCCCAAGAAGTTGAAGACTACCTCTAGATTTCTTGAGGATGACAACATAAGAAATATGCATGTATAAGTATCCCACCCCGTTGTACAAAAAGAATCAATCCAAGCCACAGCTAATGATTTTAATATCACTAGGGTAAATTTAGGGCCTTCCATGAGAGATGGGGATGTGCATAAATTTCAAGTGACAATAGCGAGGTTAGTGGACTAGTTCGCTAAGGATAAGAAGAGAAAGGATGAATTTAAGAGTTAGGTAAAACTTCTGACTGAATGTTTGAATTCATATTTGGCATTGCCCCATAGCCAATTGTTCAAGAAAAATATTCCTTTGATACCACATCATGAATGGGTAAGGTGGTGAATAAAATAGAGAGTTATAAATTATTTTGTAAATCTATGAAAGAATGACTCACTAATATATTGAATAAAGTAAACTAATTCATTTCTGACATGAAGAAAGTGTGTAAATATATTGATTCCCTAAAGGTTGGGATAGATAAAGATATCACTACAGCTAAGCTTGAAGATACAATGTGGAAAAACATCCCTGGTGACCTCAAATGAATGGTGGAATTAGGTCCTAAGAGGCTAGTTAGTGAGAAGATTCTCCAAAATGTTGTTCTATGTGGAAAAAGTATAGAATGGAAACTCTTTTTATTAAGCAGAGTATACAAGAGTTCAACAAAGTGCAGACAAAATGCAAAAATATCAAGGACAAAATTCGATAGAACTTCTCAAGAACTGACCTGCAACTTAAGAAAGGAGACAACAATGAAGACAAGGATGAAGAAACCCTTAAAGGAAGTTTCAAAAGGATGGTCAATGACATTTGTATCAAACAACCATTCAATTCTAAGATTCTAAGAAAATTTAGTGTTATTGATGTGATCCTATTTTAGTTGGTTGGACTTGCAACTACCTATCAATTGGAGATATGAAGTGGGAAAAGGGAAAAAAAATGTCTAAAAGCTCAAATCCAAGAACATCATCATCCTCCAGCATGAGGAGATGTCACCTATTGTGAAAGATTTCTATTCTTTCTAGGTGAGAAGTGTCACTTCATTGACCCAATCAACCATGAGGATGGCAAGACAAGTGCCACCTTAGTGACCTTTCAGTTTCTCTTTAAAAAATTTATTTTTTAGTTAAAGTTTTTTTAATTATTAGATAGTTAATTTAAAAGGAAGCCATTATGTGTCCACTTAGTATTTATGTTATGAATATGAACCAAAAACTCTCTCTCTCTTAACATTTTTCTTGTCATAATTTTGATATAGAATTATAGGATTCAAAGCCTCTATACAACAGTGTGCATTTAGTTTATCATTTGAATGAAAAGGAATTTCTTTAAATCTGTGTTTAAATAATTCTTTTAGTTATAATTTTTTTGTGTGAATGAATGGCTATTTCATTTATAGAATATTGAATTTAGTGTTTTTTACTTTGATTAGTTGAGAAATGGATGCTTTATGGTTTAAGACATTGAACATCACTTTTCTCCAACTAACATTTAAAGATACCCTAGAGACCTCAACCCAATGAAGGATGAAAGAAGAGATCTAACAATAGGGTATCTTAGGATATGATTTCAGATTACAAGAGGGTTTTACCACCAATTTTAGACTTGGAAATATAATGCAATGAAGGATGAAATCAAAAACCCTAGTTTGTTGTAATGCTTCAATGAATGACCTAGAAATGACCATGAAACAAAACAAAAAGATAAAAATTGAAAGTGTACACCTAGAAACTAGAGAGAGATGGAATGGAGCTCTGAAATTCTCAAATTTCTACATTTTAGGCCTAGTGGGACTCATTTTCCATTTTGGGTGAATCAATCTCAGTTCTGTAAAACTATATTGAAGCAAGTTTCGGCCAAATGGGTATCCAAATCTACAAAGAACTCTAAAAAAAACCTATAGTGGGACTCATTAACCACTCTTGGTGAATGAGTCCAATTTTTCTTCTCTAGAAACTCAAATTTTTGATTTGCACCTCTCGGTGTGCTCTTTCTATTCCTTCAGGTTTTTGGATCTGAAATTGCCAATTTTGGACCTATAGGTGACTTTTTATGAATAGGATGACCTAGAAAATGGGGAGAAAGCTCCAAAAACCTTGCAACCTATTCTTCAATTCTCTTTAAAGCTCCAAGACGACTAGATCTATAATCACACAAAGAAAGAGAGAAAACATGTTGATTTTTAGGGAATGGGGGTTTGCCGTGGTCAAACCCCTTTTAGGTAATTAAACCAAATGATGAAATAAGATAATGAAGCATGAAACTGCAATTAGAACCTTTTCATGATGATGGATCTTCAATTTCTGCAACAATTGATGAAGAATCTTTCCCTTGAATGCCTTAGAAATGATATTGGAAGTTATCTTGATGACTTTGTGAAGATTTGAAATGCTTAACTCTTGCTTGCTTGACT
This sequence comes from Sequoiadendron giganteum, assembly GCA_007115665.2. NCBI lineage: Eukaryota > Viridiplantae > Streptophyta > Pinopsida > Cupressales > Cupressaceae > Sequoiadendron > Sequoiadendron giganteum. The sequence continues at coordinate 648,729,585 of CM021102.1, forward strand.
TGATAACATAGAGGCTTGATGTTTCTTGGATTTCTTAGATTAAATAATGATTTGGAATATTTTTTATATAGATAAGCCACTCAAATGACCATTAATTTGATCCTTAAGGCCGACATGGAAGATATTTGAATTAAAAATCCACTTTTCCTGCTCAAAGCCTTAAAAATAGGCCAAATGGGACTCATTCACCATCTTGGGTGAATGAGTCCCACCTAAATGGGACTCATTCATATAAGGTGGAGAATGGGTCCCATAGTGGCTATTTTCCATTCTAAAGTGTCAGGGAGTGAAGAATTTAAGTTTATATGTTGATTTTGTTGGGTTTTTGATCAAAATTTGCCTTGGTATGCACAATATGGGGTCATAGGGACCTATTAATAATGGCATAAAGGTCATAAATGCAATAGTGCCCAAAATCCAATGTGAAAGTGTAAATAAGTACACTTTACAACACTAAATTAAGGCAAAATTGGGTCTATTTAGCTTAGAAGGGCCCTAAATCCCATGTAAATGTGTAAAACACATTACAACACTAGATTAGGTCCACTTTAGTTTACAAGCCTCCAAAATTTAATATGAATATGTAGATAAATACATTTTACGACATTAAATTAGGGCAAAGTTAAGTTAATTTAGCTTAAAAAGGGCCCAAGACTTAATGTGGATGTGTAAAACACCTCACAACACTAGATCAAGGTGAAATTAAGTCCAATTTATCATTAACTATTCTGATATCAAGCAAGGGACACTTTTTTCTACCCTACATTTAGCCCCCACTTTAGTGAGAGGATGAACTTGCTTCAAACTGACACTAAAGTAGACATTCAAGAGGGTTCCAAACATACCAATGTGGATGACAAAGATCAAGGTAGCAGTCAAGCCCCCAAGATCCAAGATCCTAAGTCAAACTGACATAAGCACAAAAGGACACACACAAGGTGTATAATATGCAACAAAATAAGATACGCAATCATGCAATTTCAAGAACTAAAAGAAAGAGGAATGAGGTGGAAAAGATGCACTCACTCTGGGGCCACAAAACATCAGGTCGTCTGTAAGGTGAGTTGTCCCAATGCAGTAGATTAGTGATAAATTCATGCCATTGTGTTGGCTTCCCATAGTATAATGAGAAATTCATGCCAGTGTGTCAGCTTCCCATCATACTAACCATACCAAAGTTATCCTTCTAATAAATTTGATAAGGTACCACAATAAAAATGATTTTGTAAATTCTTTTGAATGTCATGTAAATATTTTGTTAAAGGGGATTTACTTTGTTCATGTAACGTCTTCCGCTTAAGGAGCATTGTGCCTAATGTCTCCAAGAGAGGACAAGTCAAAATTTTCAGATCATCACCCATTGGATGCCTCATTTTCATCATGCCATGTGAATAGATTATATACTCTTGGACAACATCAAACCCAATGACACCACAAAGAATAGGACTCATCACAAGAAAAAATAAAAATCATGCCATGAATTTTTTTCCAAAAGATGCCATCTATGTATGCCCCCACTTTAAAGTGATTGCTACACCATTACTGTGAGAAATTTCTTTAAAGTAGCTAATGATAAATGCTAACATGAAAGAAGAGATGAGAGCCAACTTGGAAAGCCCTATGCCAAGTCATGATATGTTTTCAAATGAAAATACATCATGGATAAGTATGTCACATGTGAGATAACTTAAGGCATGTCGTTCACATCCCAAGCTTACTCTTATATATACATGAAAGGCGATCAACTAGCCAAAAGAGACAATGACAAGTGACATATGAGGATAAGGCTTTCTAACCCCCTTGCCCCCACTTAGTGTAGGACAGGGGTGAGCCTGGAATGGATAATGATATGTTGCTCCTTGCAAAAAGGGAACGACATGCAATAGTGAGTATGCTATGATACTACAACTATTGCATGGCAAGGAGAAACAACTAATGTTGTTTATTATGATGAGTAAAAAAGGTGTCAGCTTGATACGTGTTTAATGAGATATCTATCAGTTTAGGATGTACCAAGGTTTTCTTGGAAGAATTGTTTGTGACGGTGTTGACATTGATCAAATGATTTGATTTTGAGGGACAATAAACAAGACCATTAGTCCTTATAGGGACATGAATTCGTTTTTCTATAGCACCACATATTTTCCCAAGTTGTTTCATAAGTCTTTCAGGTTCGGAGTTGGCCTTGATTGTATACACTTTGTTGTATATGTGGGAAATTTCATTGTAACTCGGTAGGTGTGAAACATTATCATTATAGAGTTTCCTTTTAGGTGGTTCTAAGATGAGCACAAGTTTCTTTTGAACTTTTGGTTGTTGTAGGGTGAATGAAGAATTAAAGGATTCTTAGGATGTCCCACGGGGTATGTAGGAAGTTCATTCCTGGGGGATCTAATGGACACTTGTGCATTCATTACCTCAATGGTCTTGGTTTGATGTATCTATAATAAAGGGAAATCTAGAATCACCTTTGTATCATCACCTAAGGAAGCCACATTACTATTTTTGTTATTTTCTTGTTTCATGATAGTTTCCTTAGGAGGAGAGTTGTTAGGAGAACTACAAACCAAATTTTCTTGACATTCAATGATTGGTTCTTACAAAGTGACTTCCTTGCAAGTAAGGGAATGATCCATGGTTGTATTTTCTTGCTTGTCAATGATGGTGTTTCCTTGTTCAATAATGTTTTCCTCGTGATTCTCATCGATGGGATCTTGTAATGCCATAATATCTTATTCACCAAT
>CM021102.1:648732428-648882344 GCA_007115665.2 Sequoiadendron giganteum
AGTCAACCAACTGAAACATATAAACAATGGCAGAAAATAGAAGCTTAATTACAAGGTTTTCAGTGCTATAAAAGGCATTTTTAGATGTGTACATGGATAGATTCGCCCAAGGTGGCAAATGAGTCCCAATGGGGATTTTTTTCAAAAATTTCAAAAAATTTCAACTATTTTTTATGCTTTTTAGGTTGTATGATGCAGGTTTAAGATGCTAATGTAGTTTTCAAATCATTTTCAATGATTTAAGATGCAAAAACGCAACCTATATGCACTTTCACTAATGAAAAAATTTGAAACCCTAGAATGCCAATTAATTATTGCAAACCCTAATGCAAAGTTAATGCAAGCTAGACCTAGGATGATGATGGAATCCAAATAAAAAATGAAGGTATTCTAAATGTGGGTTCACCAAAATAATTATTTTTAAAATGGATGCTTTATGGTTTAATACATAGAACAACACTTTTCTCCAACTAACATTCAAAGATGCCCTAGAGACCTCAACTCAATGAAGGATGAAAGAAGAGATATAACAATAGGGTATCTTAGGATATGATTTTATATTACAAGAGGGGGTCATCACCAATTTTAGACTTGGAAAGATAATGCAATGAAGGATGAAATGCAAAACCCTAGTTTGATGCAATGCATCAATGAATGACCTAGAAATGACCATGAAACAAAATAAAAAACTACAAAACTGAAAGTGTGCACCTAGAAACTGGAGAGGGATGGAAAGGAAGCTCTGAAATCCTGAAATTGTTGCTTTTTAGGCTTGATGGGACTCATTAACCATTTTGGGTGAATCAATCCAAGTTCTAGAAAATTGTACCAAAGCAAGTTTCAACCAAATGGGTATCCAAATCTGCAAAGATCTCTGAAAAACACCTACAATGGGAATCATTCACCACTCTTGGCGAATGAGTCTAGTTTGCCTTTTCTAGAAACTCAAATTTTTTATCTGCACCTCTCAGTCTTCTCTTTCTATTCCTCCAAGTTCCTAGATCCGAAACTGCCAATTTTGGACCTGTAGGTGACTTTTTGTGAAGATGATGACCTAGAAAATAGGAAGACAACTCCAACAACCTTGTAACCTATTCTTCAATGATCTTTAAATCTCCAAGACACCTAGATCTGCAATCACGCAAAGAAAGAGAGAAAAAGTGTTGATTGTTTGGGAATGGGGGTTTGCCTTGGTCAAACCCTTTTTATGTAATTAAACCAAATGATGAAATTAGATATTGAATCATGAAAATTTAATTAGAACCATCTCATGATGATGGATCTTGAATTTTTGCAACAATTGATGAAGAATCTTTCCCTTTAATGCCTTAGAAATGATCTTGGAAGCTATCTTGATGACCTTGTGAAGACTTGAAATGTTTAACTCTTGCTTTCTTGACTTCATATCATGTAGGCTTGATGTTTCTTGGATTTATTAGATGAAATAATGATTTTGAAGTTTGTTTATATAGGCAAGCCACTCAAATGACTGCTAATTTGATCCCCAAGGCCAATATGGAAGAAATTTGAATTAAAAATCCACTTTTCCTACTCAAAGCCTTAAAAATAGGCCAAATGGGACTCATTCGCCATCCTGGGAGAATGAGTCCCACCTAAATGGTACTCATTCACCCAAGATGGGGAATGGGTCCCATAGGGGCTATTTTCATGCTAAAGTGTCAAGGAGTGAAGAATTTAAGTATATATGTTGAATTTGTTAGGTTTTTGATCAAAATTTTCCTTGGGATGCACAATATGGGATCATTGGGGCCTATTAATGATGAAATAAAGGTCATAAATGCAATAGGGCCCAAAAACCAATGTGAAAGTGTAAATAAATACACTTTACAACACTAAATGAAGGAAAAATTGGATATATTTAGCTTAGAAGGGCCCTAAATCCCATGCGAGTGTGTAAAACACATTACAACACTAGATCAGGTCCACTTTAGTTTACAAACCTCCCAAATTTAATGTGAAGATGTACATAAATACATTTTAAAACATTAAATTAGGGTAGAGTTAAGTTAATTTAGCTTAAAAAGGGCTCAAGACCTAATGTGGATGTGTAAAACTCCTAACAACACTAGATCAAGGTGACATTAAGTCCAATTTATAATTAATTATTCCCATATCAAGCAAGGGACACTTTTTTCTACCCTACATACTTGTATGGGATGTTCTTCCTACTAGCCTTTGTACGAGTGGTTAAATGCTTATTCTCGTTCCATCATATTCAATACTTGAAAGCTTTCTAGTGTTGAATATTTGTACATTTTTGTAGGAATAATCAAGACCACTAAGAGGGGGGTTGAATCAGTGGTGCACAAAAATAAATCAATTGAACAACTTTCAAAAGCATAAACTTTAATGATAACACATAAGAATCACCATGAAACAAGATTTATAAGTGGAAAACCCTAGAAAGGGAAAAAAACTATGTGAGTGTTGGTTGGGTTTGAAGAACCAATCCAATCAATACAATTAGTTCACTATTAGGTCTCATTGACTAAATTGTCACTGAATACGAGAAGTCTAGGAGCACCAAATCTAATGAGAAACTGAGGACAAAATAACAGAGTACTAATTTTTTTTATAATATTATTTAGATTCACTTGTTTCACATACAAGAATTCAACACTTATCTCTCCTTGCATAGGGTATGTGCAAGATCGTCATGGAAAAAACAAGCCCTTAAGTGGCGATGAAACTTTAAAAAATAAAAGTTAGGAAACTTGACATAAAAATTTGAATAAGTTATCTATATTATTTTAAAAATATGTAAGAATAGAATATGTAGAAAATTGAATGTATTTTCTAAACTAATAGGTTTTTTTCTATTTAAATCTATTTCATGAAAATTTGAAATTTCAATGCAGTAGTACTTAAATTTCAAGGAAAAAATAAGAAGTAGGTGTCTGTCTGACCACCCTAACCACAATAAAATGATAATATTCTTTTATAAGATTTTAGATATAAGTAGAGGACTCGTGCCCAAATGTGATGCATATTTTTTTGTAATTTTTTTCCATGTAAATAATTAATTGTGATTTTTTTATTACAACTTTTTAAAAATATAAAAACTCGTATGCCTAACCACCTTAACTTGGTCAAAACTTCATGAAATTCAATTATTTTTTAATCCTATAGTATTTGAAGCATAAAATGTGATGCATGTTTCATATTCAAAAAATGTGATACTATTTGAAAGCTATATATGTTTTTCAATCAGGACTTTAGTTGTAATTCAAATAGAAAATGAATAATAATTATTTATTAAATTCAAAGTAAGTATAATTCATATTGTTGGAAAGATGGGAATATCCTTTAAAAACCCTTTTCCTTTCATCAATTTTGGGTAAAAAAAAGTCGTCAGCCACATAGGCCATCATGATCCTACACATATCCCATACACAAATGATAATTTTCTTACAAGAAACCTCTTATCTTGGAAAATTTAAAAAAAATGAAAACTTTTGACTATAACGTTCTTTGAGTGAACACATAGATGACACAAAAATTATTTTACACAACCATATCCCTTGTTATGAAAATAAACCCTAGATAACATTAGATTTTAGTCATATGAACATTTGCACATTGAGAGAAATACTATGCAGATTCACACACTATTGTATTGTATCCTTGTATTACATATCTCCATCTTTTGTTATGTATTTGAATATATCCATAATTCAAATCTGTACTTCCATCACTTGCAATTTTCCTTTCTAAACTTGAAGTTTCAGAACTTGTCATTTCCAAAATTGCATTAGTAGCCTTCTCTGATTGTTTTGTCACCTTTTTTTCTGATCATCAAAACCTACTCCAACTGTTCCATGCGGAGGTTTCTAACCTTCCAATATTTGATCTAGGGTTTTAGTACTTTTACTAAACTTCAACTGCAATTTCTGATTTACTTTCTCAAGCTCTTTTCTAGCTAGAAGAATTCATGCTTCAAGCTTCTCACAATATTTGTCACTTGATAGAAATCTCTTTGTTAGAACTTATTCAACTATTTTTTGTCTTCTTCTTGATTCTTTAGATCAACAATCAACTTTTCAACAACCTTCAAATCTTTTGAAATTCTTTCTTTAGCTATATCACTTCTTCTACATTTTTTTCCTTCAACTTAATTTCTTTTTGGCCCATAAAAATTTCTCCATAAGATTAGCTTCTTCTTCATTGTCTTTGAAACCCATTTTAGCATCTTCTTCAACAATTTCAAAATTGATGAACATAGATTTTTCATTTTCTTCTTCGAATGCATCTTCATCTTCATCTTCAATGGAATAATCTTCTTCCTCATTAGTATATAAACTCTTGTTATTTCTTTGACCTTTGAATCTTCTCTAAAAATATTTATTTCCATTCTTTTGTTCAACATTTTTAGTATTCTTATGGGGGCATAGCCATAAAATGTCCAACGTCTCCATAGTTAAAACATTTGAAAGGTAATTTACCTTTTTACTTACCATAACCTCTTTACATCTTTCTAACAAAATTCACTTCTTTTGGACATGATCCATAATCAAAATATTGATCAACCTACTTCAAATATACTCTAAAAGTAGTTTCTTTCCTTATATAATCTTCACTTTCCAATCTCATTTCAAATGCAATTAATATTCCATGCAACTCAAAAAACTTTAAAGCATTGAGATATTTAGCTTCTTTGATAGTAGAGATTTTAGGATTAGACCTTCTAGGTAGAAATATGAGTACCTTCTTTACAATAACCTTTTCTTTAAGATTTCACCAAGACCCCAGACATGTTTGACAACTTCATCAACTCGGAGCATGAATGTATCAATGTTCTCATCTTGTTTCATCTTCAAACCTTCAAACTAAGCTTTGTATGTCTACAAATTTTCCTCCTTGAATTTATCATCACCTTCATAGATAGTTTCTGACGTTTCCCATATTTCATTTGTTAATTTTCACTATATTACTTTCACAAATTTAGAATTAGTCAAACCACATAAAACAGCATTATCATCCTTTACAATAGCCTCACAAGACCCCTTTCTAGCTTGATCTTTAGGTGGACTTTTAGAGATCTCATATCCCTCTTCAAATGATGCCCGAATCTCCATCCCAAGATCCATCAAAGAGGACTCCATCCTAACTTTCTAGAAAGATAAATTGGATCCATAAAAATCCAATACTTTGTTTCTAGATGAGCTTTCTAGTGCCATACCGAATCTACCTTATGTTTTTAAACTTCTTCAAAGTAACTTAGGTTTGATATGAATTGAATGGAACATAATCTATTGAGAAGAAGGGTGAATTAGTAGATCAATTTTCTTACAAACCTTTATAAATATTATATAGATTTTAAAAATTAAGAGCACTAAACCATACAAGCGACTAACTAAAGAAGAATACAAGATAACACTTAACACCAGATATACATGGAAACCAAAGATTGGAAAAACTATGGTGAGAAACACTAAAAGGAATAAATATAATAAGTGAATTTTACAATGTTATGTGGGCACCAACCTACCGAAGAAACTAATCCACAAATTAATTTCTAGGCACCAACCTATTAGAGAGAACAATACCCATAAGATGGAGACACCAATCCCTATCGGAATAATACAAAAGGTAGAACACCAATCCTACTTGAATATAGAAATAATGGTGGGTTTAAAATCTAACTCTACTATGCACCAAAGACAACTAGCACTCTTTCACACTAAGAATGACCCTCTAATAATATCACTCCCTCTTTTCTTCACACTTCTTCCACATACCTTTCATTCATTACACTTACATATGAAACACTTGTAACATTCCTACAATGCATCAAAAAAATTTAAATATTTACATGAAAATAAATAACACTCTTCCATGTCATCCATGGATCTATACAAATATGAACAACATAAGGTGGACCTAAATCCAAATTACATGAAATGTGTAATGGTCCAAACACAAAATTATTATCACCAAAATAAATTGATGCCTTGTACCACCATAAGAACCTTAAAAAAATCATATCCTCACTCCACATACATGATTTTAAGTCTACATGCTTCAAGCCATTACAACACATGCCTCAAAATTCAAATATCTTAATAGACCATCTGACACTTAAAAACTCCTTACACACTAAGTCAAGCCATCAAAAAATTAAGAAACTGATAAAAATAGTGTAGACATACTCTCCTTCCAAACCCCAAATCTATACTTCATTTCTGAAAGAAACACCAACCATATTAATAAATCTCTCTTCCCAAAAGATATCTTTCCAAACTAGCACACTCATGTTGACTGCATACCCGACATGGTATAATAAATACATTAACTATCTTAAGGTAGTCATGCCACAATAAAAAATTGCTTCATGATACTTGAATTGATTAAATAGTCTACACATTGACAAAACAAGATGCTTCTGGAACCTTAGGATAAATGACAATAAGTTAGTACTCATACAATATTATTTATCTTTGAAAAAAATCATATTTGAAAACCTTGATACCCTTTGATAACAACTATTAACAACAATGACCTGTTGATATCATTTTGTCATACAACCTATATGTTCAACACTTTCTACAAGAAAAGAAATATATTTAATTATGTAAATAAATATTATTTGTGGTGTATTTTTGGAGATGTGGTTAGCCACAATAAAGATTTATTTGGTTCTATCTGTAAAGTTGTATTATAACATTGATTAGATATATTATATGTGTATTTCACATTGGAAAAATATTTAATATTAGGAAAACTTAATACAAAGGCTCAATGTTTTTGTGTTCTCAATATTTTGAGACATGCGATTTAGCTAAAAACACTTAATGGTTTTGTGTCATCTTGAACCTATAAAATCAAGAACATATTTAGTGGTTGAGATCAGCTCTCATTCGTATTGATCTCTCTTGTAGAGTGTATATGTGAACCATGGCATGGGATGTGTGGTTGAGTGGCTATATATTATGTTGGGACACATGGAGGATGCATTAGAGGAGCTTGATATTTCAAAAGTATTTTTGAAGACTTTGTAAGTGTATTGCAAAATAGGTTAAAATCAAGGTTAAGGTCATAAATCAGCTAAACTAAAACCCTAAATCCCTAAATGAATAATGAAGCACATTCCAACATAGAAACATACACATAAAGAAATATTACCTATGCCATGGTTGATTCACCTCCATCATCATCCATTTTGTTGAATATGCTTGATTACCCTCATATTTGAGTATGCAATAGTAGCCTAATGAAAATAATAGAAATTTTTTGAAGATTGTACTTGTCTCCTTAACATACATACTTGAGCATAAACTAGGTAGCATACAATATGTGTTTGAAATAATAAAGATAGGTTTCTTTTATACAAAAACAAATTGGAATGGAAGGTTAGGATTAAAAGCCAATATGACATGACAATAAATTCCCAAGATTGAAAGTTGTAATACGAAATAGGCTTAGGGAAAAGTTAGGGCAAAGATAAGGTTGGATGGCCAAGATTGAATAATAAAATAATTCAATTAATGGTGTAAATTGAATGAGACGAGAGTGAAAAGAATGATTTTGTTGTTGCTATGGTATAGGACATAGAACAACAATCTCCCACACTCCACATATAAGGAAACCCTAGAGATCTCTATTCAAGGAGAGGATAGGTGAAAGAGATCTACAATAGGGATATCCAAGATTTTGATTTATGACTACAAGAGGGGTTCACCACCAAGCTAGGGCTTGGAAAGTCTAATGAAATGCAAAATCTAATGTTAAAACCTAATGCAATGCAAAGTTTTATTGAATGACTTATAAATGCAATCAAATAATAATAGAAAACTAAGAAATCAAAAGTATGCACCTGGAAACCTGAATATGCTTGGAATGAACTTTGAAATGCTAAAAATGCATACTTTAGGGCATAGTAGGACTCATATGCCAACCTAGGCATATCAATCCCAGTTTAGCGTTTCTAGATTGGAATAGGTTTCTGACAAAGAAGATTCAAGTTCTACAAAAATTTAAAAAATTTCTTATAGTGGGACTCACACAACTCCTGGCATATTAGTCTCATCTTTATTTTTTGAGAAATCATAGTTCATATATGTTCTTCGATTTCCCGCTCTTTCTTCATTTTCAGACTTTTGGATCTAAACCTACAAAAAGACGTACAAAATAGAATATATTGTTGATTTTCTAATTGGGGGGTTTCCTTGGTCAAACCTCTAGTTTGGTAATTAAACATTGATGGAAATGATGAATCTTGCATGTAAATATGACAATAAACCCTAATCTTAAGTGTGTCTAAGATTAGGAAATTTGAGATGCAATGAAACCCTATTCTAATGTGCTAGAATGAGATGCATAAATGAAACATGGACATGGATAAATAACTTTGGGAGATGTCTAATTACCATAATATGTCACAACAATGCTTATACATTCCTTAGGCTGAAAGTAGAGTGATAATGGAGGATGGAATCACTTATGAAATAAGTCATTAGGCTTGGCTTGATGGCTAGTTGCATCTCCCCAACCTATAATCCATCATGATTCACCATAGGCAACCAAAATCAACCCTTAAAAATTCTAAATATTGAATGAAAGTGAGCTTGAAGACTTACAAAAACACAATAATTCTACTCCAAGGCTTCAAATTTTTTTATTATTGACTCTTGAATGCTCTTGTGAAGAATGATTGAATGCTTATGAATGCTTGGATATTGAAATTTCTCTTCTAGATTATGAAATAATGACTTAGAATATTTTTTATAGAGGCAATACACCTAATTTACCATTATTTAGATATCAAAAGTTGACATCAACCAAAAATTTGAATTAAAAACTTGAATTTCTTGCTCAAACCCTAAAAAGGGCTCAAATGGCACTTATATGCCACCCCTAGCATATGGGTCCCACCTAGGGTGGCGTATGAGTCCCACCCTAGTTTTCAAGGGTGGGTTGTTAGAAGTTTTAATTCTTTTGTGTGTTTTGTTAGGATTTTGGTTGAAATAAGCCTTGAAATCTGAAATAAAGGGTCTTAGGGGCTTATTAATAATGAATTAAAGGGGCAATTAATGTAAGGATACTAAAATAGTTCCAAATTAAATATGAAATTGTACCATCTCCAAGAGTGTACAATTTTATACACTACAAAGAGATAAGATTTGACACATAAAAAGAGGTTGTTGGAGGAATTTAAATAATTATAAAATTATTTAATGTAGGAAGGAAAGTGAATAATTAAATAATAAAACATCATTTAATTATAGAAGAAGTGGGAAAGGTTGAATTTTTGAATTAAAATAATGATTTAATTCAAAAGTGGGAGAAAATGACAAATTAGTATGTCATTCAATAAATAGAATGAATGATGGTTGGGCACACGCAGGAGTTCTATTGTAGGCTTGCAACCTTCATGGTTGTGATCTGCATGTGATCGATCCTCTCTGCATGTTGCTATCTACTACGTCCCATGGGTAGTTTGTGTCATCTTTCATGTGGGGTGGGTTTTGTTTGAACTGATTCAGGGAGGTTTTTGGTTTGCTGATTATTTTCCCTTTAAGACTGTGTTGGGGTTTTTCTCTGTATTCAATGCTTGGAGGCTTTATCTTTTTAATCTACCCTATGTCCTCTGATGTTGTAATGGGGCTTGATTCTACCCCAAATTTTGCAACTATGGATACTGATTTCAAATCCGATTACCAATGGTGAAAATTCCTCTCATGGTGGATTGTCTCGAATTTTGAAAGTGAATGGTTGCTTCTCAAGGAGCGAGACTCACCCTATTTTGGTTTTACAGCTGAAATCCATTGATGAAGATGTTGCATATTGGGATAATCATGCGAATAAGGTTTTCTCTTCCATTTCTGAAATCTTGGGCTTGTCGTTCCTGGAATCCAAAGGAAGACATGGATATTTTTCAAGAAAAAAATGGATAATTCATGGTGGTTTTTTCATGTATTGTTGATCGACATAAGGATTTTGAAGGGGGGCCTTACTTTTACAATTAAGTGGGGTTGTTTTTGAAACCTTGGCACATGGGTTTTAATCCAACTGAAGAGCTTCTATCACGGGTTCCAGTATGGGTGTTACTACCTTGGATTTTAGTTGAGTATTGGAGGAATGATATTGTGCACAGTATTACACTTTTTCTTGGTAAGCCAATGGGACATTGACAGAAGGCTTTAGATCAGAGGTCTCTTTCTTTGGATCATATCTATGTTGAGATTGATCTTAATAATCCATTTCTAGATTCATTAGAGCTTAAGTTTGGTACCTTTTCTTGGATCCAATAGTTAGACTATGAGAATTTTCCATTTCGGTGTAGAATTTTCCATGCTTATGGTCACCTGCAACAAAAGTTTCCTTAGTTTAAATCTTCTAGCTCTTCTTCTAGTGGGTCAACTGCTAGGTTTCCTCCACACTCTGATCTCTTGAAGGAGAAAGGTAAATCTCCTATGTTTGAAGGAGAAACTAATACGGAGGGTTTCATTCCAGTGAAATCTTGCAATAAGGGTAGAGGAAAAGAAAACACTTAAATATAGGTAGGAGGATTCAAGTTTTAATCGTTTTGAGGCCCTTGAAGATTTGGATTAGTAGGAGTTGGCCCTGAATAAAGATGATTCCACTAATAATGTTTGTATGGCTAAGAATTTGGTTTCTCATATGGATGGGAATGAAATTTTGTGTGTGGAGATAGATGTTATGGTTCCTCTTGATTGGATCTTGGATTCTCCTATGTTACTAGTCATTCCTGTAGGGTTGGAGGGGGATTCTACCCCTCCTATAGAATGTATAGATTCATAATTTTTTGGTTCAGCTTAGGTTTTGGGTAAGGGACCCTCTGCTTCTTCTCCATTGGGTCTCCATCAAAAAAAACTTAAGAAAGGCTACTCAGAGAAGCCTTCCAAGGTTGGAAGGAAAAAGTAGCAAGAAAAAATCAAGATAGTGGATGAGAACTTGGTTGAGTCGAGCTTTGTTAAGCCTCTTTACTCCCACTTTTCTAAAACCCATAAATTATTTTCCTTTCATGGAATGTGAGGGGTTTGAACAACATCCCTTGACAAAAAGCTATTCAGGAAATGATTAAGTCTCATACCCATGATGTCATCTTTATTCAGGAGTCTAAACTATCTATAGAGAGTATGAATAGAATTTCTTCCAATCTTTGGTGGCATGGCCAATTCTAGATTATTGGTGCTCAGGGTAGTTTTGATGGAATTTTTTTCTTCTAGGACTCTTGAAAAATATCTCCTCTTTGGTGGATTGTGAGTAGATCTTCTCTTTCCGTGGTTGCTTCGAGCTCTAAAACTAGAGAAATCTTACTGCTTTCCAATGTATATGCTCCAACTAATTTGAAAGGTAAGGCTCATTTATTGGATCAATATTTAAGATATGTTAGATCCTTATCTCCTCTGTTTCCATGGGTGGTGACTAGGGATTCTAATTATATTCCTAATCTTGAGGAGAAGAGAGGTGGTCTAGACTAGTTAGAGCCCTCTTCTACTTTTCTTAGTACTAATATTTCTCATTTGAATTTGATTGATATTAAGCCTCTTAATGGTTTGTTCACTTGGAGTAATAGGAGATGTGGTTTTGATTCTATATCTGAGAGTTTGTATAGGTTTTTGGTCTCCATTTTTTCGTTAGGCTATCAATGGATATCCAACTCTGAAATTCTTGTGTGGCATACTTCTAATCACTAGCCTATAAAAATCTTTGTGCATAGGCGAGAAAGTGCCAATAACCCTTCCTTTAAATTCCAACTAATGTGGTTACGGGACCCTTCTTTGTATGATCTTGTTAAGGCATGGTGGTCTAATGGCTTACCATCACATGGGACTGCCATGTACACTTTTGTTAAAAGGCTTCAATTTGTGAAAGTTCATCTAAAGAAGTGGAACAAGGAATGATTTGGGAATGTCTTTAAAGAAAAATTAGTAGCTCAATCTCAGTTGGATATCATCTCAAGGTAGAACATAGACCATGGCTGCACTAGGGATTCTCTCAAGGTAGAATTTGATGCCTTGGAAAAGCTATCTAAATGGGAATTACGAGAGGAATTATTCTAGAAGCAAAAATCAAGGACTGAGTTGTTCTAGGATGGAGACAAGAATACCACCTTCTTCTTCAACTCAGTAAAAGCTAGAGGTCATGGGAATCTAATCTCCTCTATTATAGCATCTCAAGGTGTCCAGTTATCTTCTTGTCATGACATCTCCAAGGAGACCATTTAGTACTTTTTTGCTTTACTTCCAGAGGACACTCATGTGGATTCTGATGAATTGAATCAGGTGTTGGCATGTATTCCTTCTGTGGTATCCTATGAAGCCAATATTGAGCTATGTGGGCCAATTTCTCTTGATGAGTTAGAGGAGGTTATTTTCAGCATGAAGAAAGATAAGGCCCCAAGCTCAGACAGTTTTCTTGTTGAGTTTTTCTAGTATTTTTTGGGAAATTATCAAATCAGATCTTTTGGAGGTGGTGTAGGAATCTTAGGATAGTAACCAAATTTTGAAAGCTATGAAATCCACTTTCTTGTCTCTTATCCCTAAACAAGAGGGTGCTAGTTCTTTGGATCTTTTTTTACCAATTGCTTTGTGTAATGTTGTCTATAAGATCATTGCTAAGTTGACTACTAAGAGATTGAAGCCCTAGCTTAGTATTTGTATCTCTGAGGAGCAAGGGGGATTTGTGGCTGGTAGGCATATTCAATATGGGGCAATGATTGTGGCACAATCTATTCACTCCATGGAGGGTTCTCAAGAGAAGGCTATGTTTATTAAATTGGACATTGCTAAAGCTTATGATCAGGTTAGGTGGTCCTTTCTTCACAATATTTTGATTATATTTGGGTGTGTTGAGGACTGGATTAATTGGGTGATGATTTGTGTCATGTTAGTCTCTTATTTTGTTCTGATTAATGGGGTACACTCTTCCTTGTTTGGTTCTTCCAAGGGCCTTAGGTAGGGTGATCCCCTATCTCCTTACCTCTTCATTATTATGGTTGAGGGTTTGGGAAAACTTGTCAAATATCATTCAAGGAAGGGGAAGATTCATGGTTAGGCTTGGGGTGATGGTTTATATCCTCAAACCCATATTCAGTTTGTGGATGATACTACCCTTATGGGTATGGCTAGAATTAGGGAAGCAAACAACTTTAGGAAGGCTTTGGACATTTATCTTGTGGCTTTGGGAAAAATATTAATGAAGGTAAATCCTCTAGTTTTTCTTCAGTACTCCTTTGCTTATTTAATCAAGGATTTCTCACATTCTCTGATTTCAAATTGGTAATCTCCCTTTTGTGTATTTGGGTATTCCACTCTCTGTGGCCCCTTTGCCTAAAATGACATGGTAGCTTATTTTGGACAAGCTTCAAAAGTATGTCTGTCATTAGACCTGTTGATGGTTATACTTTGTTGGGAGGATATTTTTGCTTAAGTTTGTGGTTCAGGAACTTCCCCTCTATAGGTGTATGGTTCAAGTTTCTTTAGTGAGTTTCATTAGAGAGCTTGATGCACTGTATAGAAATATTATTTGGTCTGGTGGCCTGGACTCCAAGAAGTGGAGTTTGTTTAAGTGGGAGTCTATTTGTATTCCTATCCAGCAAGGGGGTTTGGGTCTTAATCAGGTAGCCATTACTGGTCAGGATTTGGTAGCCAAGCTCTACTATCATTGGTGTGTTAATCAAGATCAAATTTGGGCTAAAATCCTCAGGGTTAAATGTTTGAGAAGTGTTGCGACGAAGGATATTCCTCACTATCCTCTAGAGGATAAGAGATCTATGATATGGGAAACTCTTCATCAAGGAGCTAGCTTTATAAAGCAAGGGCATTTTTGGATTTATAATAATGAGGATGATGCTCTTTTTTGGCTTGATTCTTGGGATGGATAGCCCCCATTATTTTTCTCCCACCTGCACTTGTATAATTTGGTCTCCCTTTTTATGGAGGTCGGTTGGTTGAAAGCTAGTGATTTCAAAGCTTTGGATCGGTTGGGTCAGGTGGAGGTGTTTAGATGGAAAGGTTACCAACTTTAGCCCCCCCAGGGGTTCATTCTTGGAGTGTGCTAAGTTGGGAAATATTTTTGCAAGGAGAGCCTACAACTCTTTGTTGTAGTGGTAATCTTACTTTGGGCTCCAGATTCCAAAGGGGTCTTCTCAATGGTTGTCGAGTACCATGCTTTAGATAGAAGGAAGTATGGAAAGACTGAAATCCCTTGGTGGAAATTTGTTTGGAAAAATTTTGCATGGCCCAAGTATAATTTCTTCCTTTGGCTTATTGCTCACAACCGTTGTCTTACTTGGGGCAATCTTCTAAAGAGGGGATTTTAGGGGCCATCATTTTGTTTTCTATGTGGGAGTAGTGAGGAGTCCTCATCACATATTTTCTTCCAATGTTCTTTCTCTAGAATTATTTGACATCTATGGTGGGTGGTCTAGAGGCATCCTTATGTACATGCCTTATCTCTCCCTGAGTTTTGAAGGTCTCTAGGAAGACCCCTTGCCATATATTTCCCTCTCTAGATGGTGTGGTTTGTGGGGCCTTCATGTATTCTTTAGCGAGTTTGGCTGGAGCGAAATCTAAGAATTTTTCAAGATAAAAAGATGGTGGTCATGTCTAGAAACATATTCTTGGTATGATTCAGGAGACTATTTTAGCTAAATGTGATATTGGAACTCCTCTAAATGTTGAGGAGGCTAGGGTGCTTCTGAGCCTAGGATTGAATTGTATCAACTCGATGATGGTGCACGCCACTTGGAAAATACATCACAAAAGAAAAATTCAATGAGAAGGTAAATGGTCTCCTCCTCTATATGAGACTTTAATAATTAATACTGGAGACTCTTCTAGGGGGAATCCTTGTTATGCTGGTGTGGGTGGTTTGGGAAGCACTAATATTGGATCTATCCTCTTCTTTGTCTCTAATTATTGTGGCATCCAAACTAATAATCTCATGGAGGCTTAGGGTATTCTTGTTGCCTTGGAAAAATCATGTTCCCTTGGTTTGTGTAGGATCATTTGTTAATCTAATTCACAAATTGTGATTAATTTTTTAAATACGAAGAATTGTGAAGGCATGGGTTGGAAACTATCTTCTATTGTGTGTCAGATTCATCAGTTAAGTGGCATGCTTGAGGTGGTGACCTTTGTTCACATTCCTCATTAATGGAACAATGTGGCTGATTGCCTCTCTAAATGAGCCTCTGAGTTTAGGGATGATTGGGTGGTGGATGAGTGGGGGCAACTCCCCAATTACAGTGCTAATAAGTTTCATAGTTTGTTTTAGGAGGATTTGTCTGGTCCCTAATGGGATGCTTGTGTTTTGGTGGGCTGGTTTGGTGACTTTTGGTTTTTCTTGGTTGGACATGTCGTGTTGCCTTTGGATTTTTTATTTCTTTGTGGATGTATTCTGATAATTTCTTTGATTGAATAAATTTTTACCCTTCTCTCTAAAAAAATAAATAGAATGAATGGCCAAGATTGAATTATAAAACAATTCAATCAAGGGTGGAAATTAAATGAGACAAGATATAAGATTTGGAAATTAAATGAGACAAGAGATAAGATTTGACACAAAAAATAGGTTGTTGGAGGAATTTAAATAATTATAAAATTATTTACTATAGGAAGGAAAGTGAATAATTAAATAATGAAAACATTATTTAATTATAGAGGGCATGTGACATATTGACTTTTTAATTAAAATGATGATTTAATTCAAAAGTGGAAGAAAAGGCTAATGAATAATCAAATAATTGAAATAATTATTTAATTATAATAGAAAGATGATAATAATTAAATTAATTAAAATAAATTTACTTAATTATAGAGGAAAGGGGGAATTAGTGACGTAATTAAATAAATATAATTTATTTAATTAATCCAAAGAAGAAATAAAAGGAAAGAAATTAATTAATTAAATAATTAAAATTATTTAACTAAGAGAGGAAATATGATGTTAGACTGATCAAATAATTAAAATTATTAAATAATTATTAGGGAAGGAAAGGGATTGATGAAGAAAAATAGTGTTTGCAAGTCTAGGACATTTTTTAGTGTCTACATGTATTGTATTTTTAATTGTTGAATAATAAATTGAGCATGGATTATTTTGGAAGCTGATTTTTTCTCTCATAAGGGGATTTTAGAGTGTATTTTGTATAATTAGTAAATTATGGATTAATAAGGCTATCTTTGGGAGTAATAAGAATACATAGAGTAATAAGGGTGTAATTGAGTTATAAGGTGTGTTAAGTTATTTTTTTCCCTACCTATAATCATGTCCACATTATACATTGATGACATATTTTCTCTATAAATTCATGTAAACACAATGGATGCGGGTAAAATTAATATATGAAAGTTGGATGTGTTCCCTAATATTATAAAGGAGAAATGTTGTGTCTAAGACTATGGCCCAAAAATTCCACCAACCAAAGTTCCAAAAGAACAAACCTATTGTGTTAAAATTTATTACTTCATCCAAACCCATCGTAAGAGTTTGAGAATATCATAAAATAAATAGAGGAAAATATGGTCTTGGTTACAAGGGTTTTGTTTTCTCTTATATCCTAAAATATTATAAACCCATAAAATTTACATCAAGGGAATAAATTAATAAATGTCATGTTGAGTCTACATGTGTTGATGATTCTTGTGAAGCTCAAAAACCTAAAAAATCAAAAGAAATATGTATTAAGTCCAATATTGACATATTTATTCCCATTATGGACATCAAGGTCATGTCTCTAGTACTTTGTTTATCTACGCCCTTGTTCTTCATGTGGTCAACAAACTCATAGTAGTTTTTATTATTTTTAAAGGGAAGTGTAAAAGTATATGTTATTTGTTGCTAATCCTTTGTTTGAACCAATCTCAAGGAGTACATTTGACTCTTCTTTAGATATTGTAGTTGTGAAATCTTTTAAAAATATTGAGCTAGATGCTCCAGATAAGACTATATTAAATGTTGTTCAATCTAATATTGATGAGGACAATGATTTTGGTAATGTCATTGGTGATAATAATGATGCTAATAATAATGTTGGTGATGAGAATATTATTGGTGAAGATAAGATTAAATTTTCTAGTCTTCAGAGTGTTATGGATTTTCTTTATGTTCAAGATTCCTTTGATTTGAACAATGATGGTTTTGGTCCTTAGTAATGTATTCCAATTATTTGAGGCTATGGAGATTAATATGTCTCTTTAAATTATTCAATATGGTATATTCTTTTTATTCTTACTCTATTACAAAGACCAAGTTGTTGCAATTTTCTTCTCTCATCTACCAAAGGGAATCTTTTGTATATGCTAGATTTGAGTGGAGACTTCGTAGATTTTTGACACCTTGTGATTGGTGTGGTAATTACACTTCAATATTATGTTGCACCCAATGTGTGTTAATTCATATATTATTTTCAATGATAGTGCAAAGTTGTCCTAGTTTGATAGTTGGTGACTACTCATATTAGCCACTAAAGTTTGGTCATTTTTCAAATTACAACAATGGAAAAAACAAGTCCCATTTTGAGACCTATCAAAACAATCATCTCATTATCAAAAGTTGACACATTTCAAAGTAACAAGATTGTTATCAAATTTTGAGACCTATCAAATAAATAGGTTCATTTTTTTTTATTTGAGACATGTCAAGGAATCATGCTTGTACTATAAAAGTTTGAACCCTATCAAGGTAATAGGCTTAGTTCAAACAATGTAATACCTACAACAATATCAAGTTTTTTTAAGAAGCTTCAAATCATCTAGCAATTATTCTCACCAAAATGCTTGGCCAAGAGGAGTTTAAGCAATTCAAAATACTACTCAGTGTCATGATAACCTCTTCAAATTAGGGGATGTTAATTTGTTAATCATTAAAATTAACACATTTGTATGCGTTGTAAGCTATTTTTTAGTTTAGATAGTTATGTGGTAGTTAAACTATTCTTCTACCTATAAAATAAGAATATAAAAATTCCTATAAAACACACAATAAAATAATCTATTTCTATTATTCTCTGCTTGAACCTAACAAGATTCTTAATTTATATTTACATATTTTTCTGTCTTAAAAATATGTGAAAATCTCTTATTTTACTACATTTTTTCTTCCCACAAATTCATCCTAAAATTTAAAAATCTATTTTAAAATATTAATAATGTATTACTATCATATCTAATAAAACTAAAAACCTCTAGATTTGCACAAATAAAACTATGGCTTAGACTAAAAGAGGGGTAGAAATTTATTCAAACCAAAATAAAGTAGTACAAAGCAAGGGCATTACATACCCCTATCAATCTCCACTAAATGATCCAAATTTTGAGAAAAATATGGGGGTAATTTACCCCTATCCACAATGTTCTAATTTTGAAAATGATCGGAGGCCCATTTGGCCAAACAATCCACAACGCCATTCCATTATCTAGGAATGTGACAAAAAGTAACAGAATCCAAGGAAGCACACAGATTAACAATTTGTTTTATAATTATAGCCAAATGCCAACTGACATCCTCTACCTACTTCCTCTTCAACAAACTCACCACCACCTGAGAATCATATCCACAAATGATTTATTTCCACCCAAGAGCGCAACCACACTCCACAACATAAATAATGGCAAGAGTCTCCATCACATTGTTAGTATGAAAACCCTTATAAAAAGAGAAGATAAACTCAACAATCCCAGAACTATTTCACCCATCACCCCCAATACCAACATGACCAAGATTTCCCCAAGCAGAACCATCTATGTTGATTTTCAACACACCCTGAGGAGGAGGACACCAATTCCCCTCCCTATTTATCTTTCAAAGAGGATGTCGACATTTATTTCTGATGATATGGATAGTACCCTACGCAGCACCACTCTTAAGAGGAAGATTGAGACGAGTGTAAAAGGTAACATCTTTGGGATCCACACCTTCAGCCAAGTCACACTTAGCTGAAATAGTTTCTCCCAAAGAATGAATAATTTTCCACCACAAATGTTGGATAACCAACTTCACATCTTGAAAAATCCTATGATTCCTCTAGCTAGATATGCTAGATAATAAAGTTCGATTTAAGAGCCCAAGTAACTTGAAGAAAAGGAGTCTTAGCAGGGGCCTTCCCCACTAGGCAAAGAACTCAGCCAAAGAAGAGACATGCCAGTAAGCCTGATCCCACACACCCCACCATAAATTCCATGACTCACTAGAGAAGGAAAATTGGAAGAATAGACGAGAGACACTCTCCTCACTATTACAACACAAAACACCATCCCAAGAATCTTGCCAAAATGGAGCCTGAGAACCCGTATGACAGATCCAAAATAGACCCTTCTTAACCAGCTAAGCCCCCGATTTCAGAGTATGCCAAATCATAGATCCCATTCCTTCTAAAGGGAAACGAGGAACATCAAAAATTTTAACATCCTTAAGATACTTGTGGGTGAGAATATGGGACCAAAGCTGATGTTGACTAGTACACCAATTCAAATATAACTTGGTCGCAAGAGCTTTCCCATTAAAAATAGCAGAACATAATCTGAGGCCCCCCTCTTTCTATGGCTTGCACATAATTTCCCATTTAATAAGACTCCACTTAGCCATCTGCAAGTTACCTGTGGATATAAAAATCCCTTGAGCTCCCTTTGGGTTGATAATGTTATTTTTGCTTGTCTTTCGCCTCTGCCCCATATATTTGAATTTATTCGGCCCCCTTTTTGAAGAGCTTCACCCACTGTCGCCACGTGTCTACCGCGTGCTCCTCACAAGGATTTCCTCCCTCACATTTCTACTGAGACCTACCATGTTTCCATGTGTCAGTAATATGGGCCTTTGAGGCTTGCTTCTTTTGCCTCTCTATTGAGTTGTGCTCATGCACCACGTACCATTGTTCTGCATACACCTTTTTAGTGGAACCCACAGTTAGCACAAGTAACAAAGACTCCTCCATGTGTCTTCTTCGTGGGGATTTCATCGAAAGGAAGGAAAGAATGAGTGACAATCCCCACCATATTTCCATGTTTCCTAACTAACTTCATGGGTGAGTGACACATGTCTACATGGGAGTTTTCTACTTCTACACTAGGACTACCACCATTATTTGCATGGGATGCATCTAGCTTGTAGGCGACTGGATTCTATGGCTCGGAATCTTTTATTTTGCAATGGCCTGGGGAAATCATTGCGATGGACATCATTGCTCTTGCCTTGGAGTCTTTTATGTTACTGGATTTCAAGTGGTGGGATCGTTTTCTATAAATATTGCTTCTTCCTTTTGAATATGAGTTTGGAACAAACAGAAAAATAGTGAAAAGATGTCAGGCCTTTGTGTTGTTTTGGATTATTGTATAATACTCAAAAAGTGTGACATTGTTCAACATTTTTGTTTCTTAGCTATTTGAAAAAACATTATACTGTGCCATTATTGTATTGGGTTGTTTATTTACAAAACTTCTATAATATCAATATAATTTTTCTGATTTAGACCATGTCTTGGATTCTTCTTTTTAGTGAATGTGTATGGGAGTTATTTTATGTTATTTGATAAATTATTCAAGTTTCCATCTTTGATTTATGTTATTCTGGGACATGCAAATTGTTGAACAGGCTCTTAGATCCCATCCAAAAGATAGATTTACCATGCCACACCTACATCTTGGTGCACCACCTTAGTTAGATCTTTATTTTATATATCTACTTCATTGGGTGTATGAGCCATCGGCCTATTACTAGATCTCAAACAACAAATAACCTTGGCTTGCTAGCGCCACCAATAGTAATAGTACGAACTTGAACCTATCCAATAAACATTTTGATCACTCCACCAGCCATGTTTCCAATTGCTAATAGAGATTATATGGCATGGGATGTCAGAAGCCCCCTTGTATCACCAATAGCACCAACCATCTAGGCACCTATCTTGGCCTCTACTTTAAAATTTGTACCAAAATTCATCGAGGATGGCTCAAAAACACCATCCAAACACTTGCAAGATGTGGCGAATGTGTATTTGGTGCATGGTGTTACTAACTAAAATATAACAATAAGGTTGCTCACATCCTCTTTCAAGGGTAAGGCACTAGATTGGTACCGCACTTTGCAAGCTAACACTATTGGTACCTGGGATCAGCTCAGAGATCCTTTCTATGAAATATTTTCAGATGATGGATATCGGTCTTCGTTATACCATCAACTAGCGACCATAAAGTGAGCCCCATATGAAGCGATGAATAACTTCAACGCCCGGTTCCACACAACTTAGCAGAGGATCTCGGCTGCTATTTTCCCGTTGGTAGAGTTGGCATTCATGTTCTACTTGAAATCCATCAATGTCGACATCTCGATGATGATCTAGTCCCCTGGTAGAACCACTCTATCAAATGTGTAAAACATCATTGTTAAAGCAGAAAACAATTTGATCGATACCGAAAATTTACCACCTCGGCTCGTAATGCCTATATTTACATAATTTTTAGCTCTCACCCTAGAGATAGCTTCCACCAATGCACTCGATCCTCTTCAATTTATGTATGCATATCTAAGCATACAAAAAAATGTTACTTCTACATCTAATCCTTCAAGGGATGAGATGAATGATGTCAAGGACTTATTGCAAAGTATCTCGAATGAACTAACTACCATCAAGTGAAACCAATCCATGCCCTAGAAGCCAGTTGACCAAAATTACCAAGGTGGAAGACCTTCCTACCAATATAACCAATACCAAGGAGGTATACACACAATTCCACA
Organism: Sequoiadendron giganteum; assembly: GCA_007115665.2. NCBI lineage: Eukaryota > Viridiplantae > Streptophyta > Pinopsida > Cupressales > Cupressaceae > Sequoiadendron > Sequoiadendron giganteum. The sequence continues at coordinate 648,754,149 of CM021102.1, forward strand.
AGCTCAACTGAGTATTTAGATGGTTTCGGTCCCTCATCCACTACCTTATGTCCCACCAAGTTCGAATAGAGAGTTGGTAGCGAAGCAAAATAATCTCGTTCATGATGTCAACCCCTGGTGCTTCCACTGCAATGAAGCACATATTCCTTGGAATTGTCTACATGGAAATTTGTAGTAGAAGGTGGAAAAATAGCATAGCCAAGGTGTTGTGTCAATTTCAAGAGGTTATTCATATACCTCTCCATAAATGGAAAGTGTGGTGCTTACAATTAAATGCAAGGGATGTCCTTGGAACAAGAAACTGACATAGCTCCCGACCATGTGCTCTTCTCATGGATGGAATGAGAAGAGGTGATATTTGCAAATGAGGCACCCACACTAGAGACCCCACAAGTACATTCAAATTATAACACTCACTCAAAGAGAATATTCATGGGCGAGCCCATCACTCTGAAGCCTAGAAGTGTTCTCAACCAACCTCCTAGTCCTTCCACAATTGCTCCACAACTGCAGTTGTGCAAGGAGGTTGTTATAAACAAGGCTAAGGAATAGAAGCCTTCAAATCCACTACCATTAAATGTGGTGGAACAATTGAAAAAATCCTCTGCTAATGTGTCCCTTTGGGATATCTTAGCTATTCTAGAGCATAAGTCATTGCTGCAAAAGTCCCTCCAAGAAGATGCAATTATTGAACCAATAGAGCAATCACTCAAGGGAAAGGCCATTGATCCATCACCTCCTGCCAAAGTTCTCACAAATAGTATAGAGGAGACCTCTACCAAATTTAGACATAAGACAAAACCCAAGCCCTTTTTCTTAACTCTTATTGTGGAGAAGAAATTATTGCACAATTCTATGATTGACTCTGGTGCTAGCACCACATTCATGACCAAGCAAATAGTTGAAGCCTTAGGACTTAGCTATGAACCTTTAAAACATGGGGTTATGCAAATTTATGGGAACAAGGTTGAAACTATAGGTTTCACTAAAAACCTCCCCTTGACTCTATTCTCATACCCTAATATCACAGCTCCACAAGATACTGTGATCATAAATGTTCCCCCCATGTTCGGTCTTTGCTTATCATAGGAATTCACTTCACAGATAGGTGGATATCTTTCTTTGGATTGGTCACACTTGATTCTTAGGACCAAGCATCGAACTAAAATGAAAATAATATCTGAACCTTTACATATAGAACATGTGGCTAATGAAGCCATGATCAACTTTGAGGTTGCTCATACCTCTTTCACCAAAGAGGAAATGTATGGAATCGAGCTACTAGAGGATGAGAAGGTGACTGCAGACGAGACCAATCAAGAAGAGGTCCTCTTGAGTGAATATATAGACACTGATCCTTTTGGTAACTATCATGCCACCGAATTGGGGACTTATGTCATTTGTGACAAAGATCGGGTGATCCCGAAGGTTGTGAAGGAATTCGAGAATTGCCCAGCCTCATAGATATGGACGTTGCATTTTGATGGAGCGATATGAAAAGTTAGCATAGGAGCTGAGATATGTTTGGTGTCTACATCCAATGAAAATACACTTTGGTCCTTCCACTTCCAGTTCTCTTTTTTGAACATTGAAGTTGAATATGAAGGCCTAGTGCAGGGTCTAAGCCTTGTAGAGCGAATGGGCATTAAGCAAATAATTGTGTTTAGAGACTCTGAGCTAGTGGTCAGTCAAGTCCGAGGGATTTTTGTAGCCAAGAATGTCTGCATGAGATCCTATAGACATAAATTTTGGGACCTAATTGAAAGCTTCAAATACTTCAATATCCGAATAGTTCCCAGAGAGAAAAATACATATGTGGACCACATGGCAGCAATCTGATCTCAATTTGATCCTACTTCTAACTTAATTCATAACATACACTCTGTACGAGTGATTTTCGATCAAGAATCCTAGATAATGATCAAAGATATCAAGTGTTTGAAAGTGATGAACACATCGCCTCATTTATTCAACAATCAGGAGAGTTCACTGAGCAACTCCAACCAAGACTTACCGAGGCATATGAAGGGAAAATTATTTAGTTAAGGTCCAACAAAATCCAAAAAGGATTGATCACTCTTGAAAACCTATTCGATTGTGATGATGCAAGAAATGACAAGAGGATGTTTGTTGTAGAAAAAGTGACTATGTAGATCTTCAGGTTAGAGATAGAAGGAGGCTCAAAGTCAGAAAAGATGTCCCACAGCATGATAAAGAAAGACTCATCCATTTTTGTAAGAAATATGGAGTAGTGGCCTAGTCATATGATGACCTCAAGGGATACGATATCGAAATCATCCAACATACTATAGAACTAATGGTAGGAGCAAAACCTGTCCACCAGAAGTAGCGGCCAGTAAATTCGAAGATTGAAGCCTTGATGGTGCAAGAGCTAACAAAGATAATTTAGTCTCAGATCATCTTCTCGATCAAGCACAGTACATGGGTATCTAACCTAGTTTCCATTTGAAAGAAGAATGGAGACATCCACCTATGTGTCAATTTTTGGGACTTGAATAGAGCATCCCTAAAGGACCACTACCCCTTGCCTTCCATGGAGTCTATCTTGCAAACAGTGGCAGGGTCAGAGATGTTTTCTTTACTATATGACTTCTCTAGTTACAACCAGATCCAGGTAAAGAGGAGGACCGACACAAAACAATGTTCACTACTAAGTGGGGAACGTTTGCATATGTGAAAATGCCCTTTGGCCTCTCAAATGTGGGAGCCACCTTCTAGTGGGCAATGTATATCTCTTTCATTGATTTGATCAATACAATCATATTGATCTACCTGGATGATCTTACAATATTCTTGAAGCATAAGGATGATCATTTTGATCACCTTAAATAGTCTTTTAAAAATTCCAAGAGTTTGGGATATCCCTGAACTCGAAAAAATGTGTTTTCAGAGTGTTGCAAGGCAAACTATTGGGACATGTAGTGTTCAAAGATAGAATTGCAATCAATTTGAAGTGGGTAAAGGAAATCAGAGAGCTTTCCTGTCCATTCAATAGGAAGGGGGTTCAATCCTTTCTGGTAAAGGTAAATTTTGTGAGCAAATTCATTTCTGATTTTGCAGGAATAACTAGACCTATCACCCTAATGCTCAAAAAGGATCAATTATTCAAATGGATAAAAGAAGCTAGAGAAGCCTTTAAGAAGGTTAAGGACTCTATTTCTTCAGCTCTTGGGCTAGTAAATCCAAACCTATCAAATGACTTCATAAATTATGTATTCAATAGAAAATCTAATATCACTACTATTTTGAGCCAAAAGGATGATGAAGGAAAGGGAGAACATCCGATTGCATTTCACTCCCAAACCTTAAAATATAATGAGATGAACTACAACTTCATTGAAAGGAAATAATTTTCCATTTCTAAGGGACTCAAGAAGTTATGACACCTCATATATTGCAACAAGGTTATTGTATATGTCATGCATTCCAATGTGTGCGGGTATATTATGGAGGGAGAAATCACCAAAAAGAGGGCCAATTAGATCACTAAGATCCTCAAATATGATATTGAGGTCAAGCCCAAAAATATCGTCTGAGGAAGAGAACTATGTGAGTATTTGGAACATGATGAAGAAATGGTAGTTGAAGAAGAGAAACCCGCACTTGTTCTAACAAATGAACCCAAGTCTGAAGGTTGTCGGCTAGCAGATAGGGTAAGATTCATGCATACCAGAAAATATATGTTAGGCCTTCCTTCTCAGAAGAGAAGATTGTATAGATTTCATAACAACAAATATGCACTTATTAAAGGGATCCTCTTCAAAAGGAACTTCAATGGTGTTCTACTACGGTGTGTCAGCACAGAATAGGCGAGGAAAATTCTTGACACTTTCCACAACAGTCCCCTAAGTGGACATTTCTTGACAAGGACCACCACTATCAAAATTATGTGTGCTGGATATTTCTGGCCTACACTATTCAATGACTCATACTCTTTGGTTAAGGCATACAAGTAATTCCAATTCTTCATACCAAGGAGAAAAAACTCAGCAATGCCTCTCAACCTGATAGTGGTTGATGAACCCTTTGCACGATGGGGCCTTGATTTTATCAAGATGATTAATCTCGCTTCCAGTGCAGGACACAAATGGATCCATGTGGCTATAGACTACTTTACCAAGTGGATCGATGCCATCCCCCTAAAGAATTCAATAGAGCCAGAGATTGTGAACTTCCTCAAGGAATTGGTAACAAGATTTGGCCCACCCAAGACCATCATCTTTGACAACACCAAGGATTTCCTAGGTTCTAAGGTATTTCAATTCGCACTCATGCATGGAATATTCTTAAAAACATCTTCAAACTAATACCCATAGGGAAATGGCCTAGCTAATTCGACTAATAAAAATTTGGTTTGATTCATTAAAAGAATCGGGTTGGAACATCAAAGAGAGTGGCACAAAAATGTTTGGGCATCACTCTGGGTAGACCACATAACTCCTAAGAAATTCCTCAAGACTTCACCGTATGATTTAGTATACAGGAAAGAAGCACTATTTCCCATATCCATGGAAATTCCTACAGTAAAGTTGCTCAAATCCCTAGAGGTTGAGGAAAATGGAGCCATGGAGGTCCAGTTGGCCGAGTTACTGGAAGTACAAGAAAGAGAAAAGGCCCTAACAACAATTTCGAACCTCCAATAGGTTGTTAAGAGGTGGTTTGACAAGAAAACCTTAGACCAAGGTTTCAAATGCGGAGATCCAATGCTAAAGTTTAATGAAAGGGTCGCAAAGCCTGGCCAACATGGAATATTTGATAGTTTGTGGGAAGGCCCTTTTAGAATAATTAAATGCAAGCAACACAACATATTTGAATTAGAATATATGGAGAAAGAGGCATTGGTGATTTTGGTTAACGAAATCCACCTCAAATTGTTCAATTAATCTTTATTAATTGTTTAGCCTGTGTAAATATGTAATTATTGTAAATTTTCATTTGTATTCTTTTGTTTGGTTAGTCTTTCCAAAGCAACCCATATGCAAAAAATTGAAAACAAACCCATATGTGAAATTGAAAAGGTATTCAAAGAAGTAAAGAAAAGGGAACCCATAATGCATAATAGCAGAAAGCAAAAGAAACAAAATTTACTAAAATTTGTATATTCATTCGATAGTATCATATGCTTCGATATTACACTTCCAAAAAAATTCTAAGGCCATACTTTTAAAATTATATTTATATACTATGTAGTTTTTTTTATACGATAAAATCCTTGTCTAGGCATATATACAAAAAACATATGAAAAGTGTTGAGTCTTAAATAGAAATAGCAGGAGCATCATCAGCAGTAGCATCTGGGACAACTTCATTAGCAAGATCATTAATAGGAGCAGCAGGATCATGGACAATATTAGGGGCATTAACAGCAGCAATGACCAGTGGTGGAGGATACACCAAGTCCCTAAAATTAGTGTACCACTTTATGCCATAGAACAACACCACATTGTAGCAGTTTAGCAAGAAGTGATAGGCATGAGTGAACCTCTAACAGTGCTCTTCATGTGTTATAATACAAAATCCAATCAGAAACAACACCCATAGCACCACAACATCTTCTTCAATCTGTTTGTGGAGGTCGCTCACCGTAGGAATACCCAGGCCATACATCACATTCACCACAATCTCTCCAAGACCACCAAGGTACTGCTTCGGTAAGATTTCTAGCATGATTCATAGAATCATCGGCTTAGGAACCTATATATCAAGCAAGGACTCAACAAAGTGAGAGAAAATGTTGGTATTGACCCTATACTTGTCTTTGTACTCTAGACAGTCCCTACCTAGTATCCATTTCATTACTATGATAGCCAATGATTGCTTGTTCTTCATCATTTGTTTCAAACACCTATTAGAAAATTCACCTAAAAAATATGTCTGAGACTTCTTACTAGTGAGCCTAATAGGAGTGTTTATGATGCCTAATTCTACCCAACTATTAAAGTGCTAATTCTTCCCAATTGCTAAGTATGATTTTGTTGTTGTCTTGGGGTCTATTTATAGAAATGACTGAGGTACCTGCATGCCATAAGCATGATGCTCATGGAGTATTAACTCAAAAACCCCACCAAGAGCCGACTCAAATTTCCCACCCAGTTGTGTCTAATGTGTACGAATTTTTGCATGCGAGGTTAAGGAGAGGTAATTAATTAGCACAAATTGGTGGCAGTCCTAAGTGATTTCCAATACGGTTAGGTGTTGATGTGTCATGCTATAGGCATGTTTCATCCTTTGAGGTAGAACTCAAATCTTTTCAAGTACTCATTGCATATTTGGCTTAATTATTATTTTTAGGATATTAATTTCCAAGCATGTGAAAGGATTATACACTTTCAATTACCAACTCAATTTCCCAAGAAAATTGTGCCATGGGACATGCTTAATAATTGTCATTATGAATTCTTATCTTTTTAAAAGGGCAAGAAATTCATTTTGCATAAGCAAGGGATTTGGTGGTACATGCCGAATTTATTGCTAAAATCTACCATTGTTTCTAACTTCGGTTTTAGAAAAAGAAACGTGCATGCAAAGGAAAATCATGAAGAGTAAAAATAAATACACAGCTTGCTGAGAAAAACCCGTGTGATGTGAGAGGAATCGAAGCAGCAAAATTTAGAGAAATAATTGTTAACGATGCACTGTGCTTGAATGAGTCAAACCCCAACAAAGAACAAGAGTCCATCTGAATATTTATTTAGTAAAATCCTTGTATTGGTGTGTTTCGAAGAAGTGTAATTTTCCAGAGCAAGGAAGGGATGTTGTTGTATCACAAAAATCCATAGTAGAAGGAAATGACCCAAAATCTTCAAATGGAAGTGCAAGGCGAGGAGACCAAAATCTTGTTTGGCGTCATGTGTATGGTACCCATGGCCAATATTTTCAATGATACCTCTTAGGCTCCTTTTGGAATATCAAAGAAGCCGAATTGGATTCACACATGCGCTGTGAAAAAGAAAAAAACTCTCATAGGGACCATAACCAAATAAAGGAAGAATGGGATAACATTTGTGATCTTATCCTTAAAACCAACACTAGAGGTCTTAGGGAAGCAACTTGCAAAATAATGAAAATGGCCACAAGCGAATGTTAGTTGGTGTACAAGAAATCACTGTACGAAATCCTACAGTATATTGTCCCTTTTGTGCATTACTGCTCAGAGCTAGTTCATGAGGGCATTCAGCATTTCAACCTAGATACCAATGCCATCGAAGGTCGAGAGCTAAGAGTTATAATCAATGAGGAAGCTATTAGAGACATGTTGTGTATCCCAAAAAGGGGCTCTAGAGAAGAAAAGGAGTCATTCACTCCAGAAAAAAGGGACAACTTCTGGAGAGGCAAAGATCTTGCTATGGATTTTTATAACCAAGAAACCCAAAGACCTCAAGAAGATCTGAAAAATCCGCCAAAAATTCTATTCGTGTACAATGCTTTTAAATAGGATATGCAGGATGCCTTCTCTATCATGGCTTTTGTTTGAGGCATGAATGAGGACAAATGGGTGCAAGAGTTCCAACTGGGTCTAGGTTTCAATTGAGGAGGCATCATTCCCTATTCTGGTATGACTTCGTGGAAGTCATTGTCCAATAAATGATGAGCCAAATCAAGGAATACAAAATACAACATAAGTTCAAGTTTCCTTCTCTCCTTTCTCATATATTTTTACATTAGAACCTTGACTTCTTTATAAAACATATGAGGTTAGTTTTCTATGGGACTCAATCTATGTGTAGCTTGGCTACAAGATAAAGTTAAGCTCATGGAGGAGACCCATTGTGTGGTGACCACTGACTTTCTTAAGTTTGGTCACCAACTGAAGAAGAAAGAAGATGAACTAAAAAATGTTAAGGAGAGGATAAAGTTCCTACTAATGAAGGACAAGGAAAGAGATGTTGAATTTGCATGCTTAACACAACAAGCATAAATAGAACAGGCTAGGCTCCAGGAGGAGCTTGCAAAGTTCCAATCCTAAGATCCCAACCTGGTCGATGATTTGCAGCAGAAAAACCAAGAATTATAGTACTAGTTGGTGTGGGAAGAGAAGGAGATGCAACAAAAGAATGAAGAGCTTCAACATAAATGTGCTTAGTTGGAGCAGATAATGTAGCAGAAGGAAATGGACTTCCAGGGATGAAAAGCTCAATTTGAGAAGGAAATCCACTAGGTAAGGCTCTCCTTGGATAGGGAATTTGCAGCCAAAAACTAGGCTGAGGAAAAATGGCTTACCGAGTTGAGAACCTTGTAGGAACAACTCTCCACTACAGACAAGAAAATTGTAGAACTAAAGCAGGATGTCGCATCGAGGGATGCGAAAATTGGTTTTTTGAAGAATCTTTCCCGACCCCCTGCTGCCTAATCAGACCTCCTTCTAGTAGCCCAACAACTATATATTTCATACTGGGAAAATGTCAAGGTCATTTATCAAACTCTTTAGTCGACGCTTCAATTCATGGCCAAAGTGTCAAGTTTGAGCAGGGAGGTTCACGAAACAATTGAGCAACTCCCATAGTTCATTATGGAGAGGGTTCATGAGACAAAAAAGTTGCTAGATAAGTTGTACATAGTGTTGAATGAGGAATTAGTGAGTGCAAGGATTGAGAACTAGAAGTCAACTTCCAAGACAACAAAAGAATTCATCCATTGCCATGCATCCATCCTCCATGCTAGTGATTGCTCTGCCACACTAGGTCAAACTATGAACAACATACAGGTGAAATTCTCCCAACTGACTCAGATGGGCCTACCCTCCCCATTTCTCTCTAATGATTTGGTGGCCACATTAGAGAAGATTACAATGAAGATTGAGGAGAAGTAGTAGGACATATCCACTTTTCATAACTTCAATCAACCCCCTACTGCTGAGGATATATAGGGTGTCACTCATTAGATTGCATGGATGTTTTTTCAACATGATTCTAGGACCGAGATATCCATGAAGTTGTCATTCAAAGAAGTGATCGATCTACATGAGGTGCAAGACAATCTACGCTCCATATCGATGCCATCTAAGGCTGACTAGCTGCCTTTATAGACTGCTCTCTCAAAGCTCTGATTCCATCACCCAATGAATAAGACTCTAGTCTTAGAACCAGAAATTTTGGGTTCCTCGTTCCATAGGTGAAACACCCTCGGTAGTCACCAAAATTTATGGATATAAAAATCCCTCGAGCTCCCTTCGGGTTGATAATGTTGTTTTTTATTGGCTTCTGCCCATGCCCCATATATTTGAATATCTCTAGCCCCCTTTATGAAGAGCTTTGCTCACTGTTACCACATGTCCGCTATGTGCTCCTCACAAGGATTTCCTCTAGTGATTTTCTACCAAGCCCCACCATGCTTCCATGTGTCAGCAGCATGACCCATTGAGGCTTGCTTCCCTTCACCTCTCTATCGAGTTGTGCCCATGTGCCACGTAGCATCATTTTGTGTACACCTTTTTGGTGGACCCCACAGTCAGCATAGGTAACAAAGACTCCTCCACGTGTCTTCTTTGTGGGGATTTCATCGAAAGGAAGGAAGGAATGAGTGACAAGCCCTGCCATATTTTCATGTTTCCTAGTTGACTTCATGGGTGAGTGGCATATGTCTACATGGGAGTTTTTTGCTTCTACACTGGGACTACCACCATCATTTGCAGGGGATGCATTTGGCTTGTAGGTGACTACATTCTATGCCTCATAATATTTTTTATTGCAATGGCCTAGGGAAATCATTGTAATGGACATCATTGCTCTTGCCTTGGAATCCCTTTTGTTATTGGCTTTTAGGTGGTGGGATCATTTTCTATAAATATTGCTTCTTCCTTCCAAAAATGAGTTTGAAACATACAAAAAAATAGTGAAAAGAAACTAGGCCTTTTGTGTTTTTTTAGATTATTATATAAGACTCACAGACTGTGCCATTGTTTGGCCTTTCTATTTCTTAGCTATTTGAAAAAACATTATATTGTTCCATTATTGTACTAGGTAGTTTATTTACAGAACTTCTATAATTTCAATATAATTTTTTTGATTTAGACCATGTCTTGGAATCTTCTTTTCAGTGAATGTGTATGGGACTTATTTTATGTTATTTGATAAATTATTTAGGTTTATATCTTTGATTTATGTTATTCTAGGACATGCAGATTGTTGAATGAGCCCTTAGATCCCATCCAAAAGATAGATTTACCGTGCCCACACCTACATCTTGGCGTATTGCCTTAGTTAGATCTTTATTTTATATATCTTCTTCCTTTTCCCATTCCAAACCCCAAATTACTGAAGAAGTCAGCTTCTTTAAAAACTTAGAGGTTACTCAGTTTAGCGCAATTGGTCCCCCCATTAACTAAGTTTCCCATAAGGTTGTTGCTTGTCAAATTTTGGCATCAACATTACCAATTCAAAGAAATTGTCATGAAAGAGCATCAAATTCTCATAGGAAATACAAAGGAGCCACCTTAACAAAACACCTATAAATATAGAGAGCCTAGATAACAAACTTCAAGAGAGTCACTCTTGCAATAGTAGATAGTAAATGATGAGTCCAATGAGTTACCTTACTGTGTAGCTTATCAAGCAATTTTTTCCAAGAAGACTTGAGTTTCCTACCAACAGCAAGAGTTATTCCCAAATAGACAAAGGGAAGACCCAATCTGAAACCTCAAAATATTAGCTATCCACTATTGAATAGCTTGAGGAGTATTAAAAAAGTAGATAGATGACTTGTGCTCGTTGACTTTCTAACCTGAAGAAAAAAGGTAAATATCCAAAGCCTTCCTAAAATAAATATCCTCTTGAAGGCGAGCCCTCCCCATCAAAGTAGTTTCATCCACAAATTGAAGATGAGAGTTATGGAAAACCATTGCCCCAACACCAACCTTGGATCTTGCATTGGAAAACCCAAGACATAAGAAATCTGACCAAACCCTCGGCCATAATAATAAACAAATAAGGGGAGAGAGGATCTCCTTGAAAAAGGCCCCTAGAAGCCCCAAAAATCTCAAAAGGTTCCCCATTCATAATATATAAAAAATATGAAGATGTAACATAGATCATAGTCCAACTAACCCAATCTGGACTGAACCCAAAGCCTAAGAGAATTTTCTACAAAAAATTCCACTTAATTCTATCATAAGCTTTTTCCATATTCAACTTGATAAACATAGATTTCTCCTTAGAAGATGCCATAGAGTGAATGAATTCAGAGGAAACCACCACCCCATTTAGGATCTATCTACCAACCACAAAACCCCCTTGCTCCTCAAAGATCATAGAAGGAAGACAAACTTTGAGCCTCTCTACAATCAATTTAGTAATAATTTTGTACACCACATTACAAAGAGAAATAGGTCTAGAGAATTCGACCTGGTTGTCACCTTCCTTTTTAGGAATGAGAACCAAAAAAGTAGAGTTCAAGGCTTGAATTATTTCCTTACTGAAAAGAGATTCTCGGGCAACCTCTAACAAATCCAAACTTATAATATCCCAAAATTCCATCTGCATTAACCAGGGAGGAAATAAAGTTCCTATTATGATGAGCCTACATAGAATGATGGAAGAAAGCAATATTCCTGTCATCTTTCTGAAGCCAATCAATCTGAGCCTTTTGCTTCCAAAAAATCTCCTCTCAAAGCTCCCACTCCTCCACTACTCTCGCAGCCTATGATTTTTCTTTACCTAAAGCATCCGAGAAACCATAATCCTCAATTTGGCAAATAATCACATCAAGGTGTGCCTAAGCATCCCTCTTCATAGCCTTTAGGTTTCCAAAACACAGTCGATTCCATCTCTTAAGTTAAAATTTGACATACTAAAGTTTCTTAACAAAGGTGTACATAGTTGTACCATAAGCAAGGCCTCCATCACACCACCACTAGGCCATAAAATCATGTAGAGAAGACTCCTGAAGCCACATAAGCTGAAACTTAAAAGGAGGATTCTTGGGAACTGTAAAAGAAGTTGTTGAAAGTTTAATTGGCCAATGATCAGAACCCCTTCAATCAAGAATCTCAGAACTAGTAACCAATCTACCTCCCACCTAAAAATAAGAGACAAGAAATCTATCTATCCTTTTCAAGATCGCTTCCTCTCCACTCCCTCTATTATTCCAAGTGAAAGCCCCATTGGAAGGCTTAACATCAATTAAAGCTAGAGAATCTGCATTCTCCCAAAAAATATCAAAAGCAGGCCCAAGCCAAGGCAACCCACCTCTTTTCTCCTCAAAAATCAACACTAAATTAAAATCACTAGCTAAGACCCAAGGAAGATATGGAGCACATTATCTAACATACCTTATATGAGCCCAAAGTCATATTTTTCAAGTAATATCAGTCAATGCATAAACATTAGTAACCAAAATGGTCTCACCTATTGAAACCATGGAGATAGTAGAATGACAATAAATACACCATAGTGGAGCAATCTTTCTTGGGTCCCAAAAAGAGCCAAACCCCCAGAGCTCCCCTAAGAACCAATGCACTAAAATTGACCAAAATACTAGATATGAGAAGCACATTGAAGCATGAAATCAATTAAAATTTTAGTCTCCTTAACACAAAGTATGTATGGAGAATGGACATCAACCAAATCATGAATAGCCTTTTGTTAGGAGGTGCTATTCAACCCCCTTACATTCCATGAGAGAAAAATCATGTAGGAGATGGATAAAAGTGAGCATCAATGGGTTTAACAGACCCAAATTCTACCAAAAAATCTCTAGTACATATAATATTCTCAAGACCCTTCTTGCGGCCACTTTTAGAAGAGTTCTTAGACAACCCCTTCATAAGGGTGTGTTGATGCACTCCCGAGGCTAGAGAAGACCCCTTGCTCTTACCAGAATCTAGCCCCTCCTTTTCCAAATCTACCAAAACAATATCATCATCATCCTACATAGGACCATTCAGAGACATCATCCTGCACCCCTATGAGAAATGGAGATCATGATCAGACCCTTGTCCCTACACCACATCACAACCCATACCAATAGCACCAGAAGTCACATCCACCTGGATTACTTCCTCCAAGATTGAAGTGTCCAACACCTCAAACTGGTTAAATTCCTCTTTATTCTGCCTATATTTCAAATATCTCTTCTGACCATGATCCTTAGCTTGAGGCTTAACAAGAACAAAGCCATCCTTATCCAATTCACCCTCCATCATGGAATATTTCCCTTTATCGTCCTTAACAATTTTTAGTACCGAAGCCGAAGGGGAGGTATTAGAAGGAGGAGCTTTATTAATCCTAGGAAATTGCTTCTAAAGATGTCCATACTCATGACAAATCTGACAACTAAAAGGAAGGGATTCATAATCAAGTTGTTGAACCCAAAACAAAGAACCAAGACAAATTTCTAAAGAATCAAGTAAGGGATTATTCAAATCTACCTCCACACAAATCCGAGCAAAAGAAATAACCCTTTTTTCAAGGGTGTGTTGAGCAGCAACAGGCTTACTGAGAAGAGTAGAAATCCATTGTAAAATGTCTTCTCTCTAAAAATTTAGGGGAAGCCTCGTCAGACGGACCCATACAAAAACCCTCAATTTTAATTCTTTAGCTGAATTAAAACCTATATACCAGGGCTTGATAAATAATCCAACATGATTATAAAAGTAGGGTGCTCCCTCAAAAACCCGATTCCTATCAGCCATATTGGAAAAAAAAACCATAAAATAATTGTTTTCAGCCACCATAAGCTCCATGTCACCCTCAACCTGCCACGTACGCCTGATCCAAGCATCCAAAGCCGGCAAAGGAATTTGGATCCCAAGAAATTTGTAGATTAGAGCATGTCTACTCCAATAAGAGACATCATCAACCACATATTCAAGAGAAATAGCCAAAACCGGACAATCTTGACTTCTGGGCAAATAACCATTCACTTTCTTTAGTTTAAGGCCCTCCCCCACATAAAATGACTCAAACTACTAAGATTTCAAGCTTGATGAAGAGCCATTATGAAACACACCATGTCCAACTACCACCAAACTGGTAGAAACCTATTGCTCCACAATAATCCAAACAAAAGACCACCTCAGAACACACTAAAGGCCTCACCCAAGGACAACCAACAAGAACACCACCCCTGAAAGCAACACAGACCCTACCCCTGATGGTAGAAAAAAAGCCCAACTCTTTACATAGAAAAAACACCACCCCACCCTGAACAACAGAACAAGAAACCGACACAACAGAAAAAAGACCCTCCTCGGAAACTTCAAACACCCTCCCTGACCAAGCACAAGCTCACGAACATGATCCCCTTACCCAAACACGCATGCAATGGAAGAGAAGGACATGCAAGCTTAGGCTCAATGGCTGCGAGAAAGTAGACCTACGTTGCACAACATCCCCAAATAAAACTATGGCTTTAGTAGACATAATGCTTTAATTTAACTATTCACAGTAAATTAGCATCAAGTGTTCTTATCAATAAATTAGCTTCCATAAGCAAGGCATTCGCCTTTTTCCTCTAATGAATGAACCATTTAAGCTACTTTTGTTTTATCATCCTTAGTCACTGGCCTAGAATTTTCCTTTATATTCAGTCAATGCTTTAGTAAAACTTCCCTTGGTGAGGAAGATTTTCCATAAGTAAATTTAATAATTTTTTACTAAAATTTTACTCATGAACTGCCACAAATAATGCTTTATTCAAAGTATTAAATTATCCTTCAAAGATTTTAACTCCCTTCACATTTTAATTTTTCAGGGCTTACTCACACGCCTTCATAAAATTAATAAGATTTTTGTTCAGCAATAAAAATAATTAATGATCATGTAAACATTTCGTTTAACATTTTTTAAGCATGCTCTATTTCTCAATATATGCAAGAAACTACTTACATGTATTACAGATATTCTGTTAAATAATTTGTAAGTGTTTGATACACATTCAATCATTGAGATATTTTATTCAAATTTTATTTGGTAATTCATGTTAAAAATGTGTTGAAAGGAAAAAAATAAAGTGAGGAGGATTCTCATATAATTTAATTTTAATGAAGTTTAAAATTTCTTAAATGCAAATTGAATTTGAGGTGATAACTCTTTTAAAATTGTAATTTTAAAAAATAGCAATGTCCATTTAAATTTTATTGTAATATGTGGTTTATGTAACACAATGAAAGATCAACTATTTTTGTTGTTAAAAATGAATTGAGATGAAACTTACATTTCATGGATGGAAACCATGACTATCACCAAACAAATAGAAGCTAAAAAGCCAAAAACATAAAATACAAAATACAAAATTGGTGCTAATAAAACCCTATAAAGATTGAGGAATTAATGGCCCAAAATGAATTCCATAATCAAGATCACATAAAATAAATATACATGAAACCTCATTAGGGTCTATGCTAGGTTTCAAATGTCACACTTGCTTCCTTTTCATTTTCATTATTCTAACTATCATCTTATTTCTTTAAGTTGATAATGTACTTTCCAATGTATTTTAGCTTTTTTTGTGGTTCAACAAATCACTTATGATTTGTTTGTTCTTGCCTAGTAGTTTTCACATAAGATTGTACCAAAAATCTTAGATCTATTTAAATGGTAGATTAGGAAGGGGTGGTGACAGCTTGTTTGTAGATGTGTCACTTTCAAGATCATTTTTACACATATATGTCTTATTTACTTCATTATATGTCTCAGATGATTTTCACATAAGATTATACTAAAGATTATAGATCTATTTAAAAGGTAGCTTAGGAAGGGTTGGTGACTTTTTTTCTAATGTCTCACTTTCAAAATCATTTTTTCACATACATGCCTTATTTGCATCATTATATTTCTCGGATGTTTTTCAATACCTAGATGGATCCATGTAAAGAGATGAGATACTATAAGATTTAGGATTGACATAATATTCATCAACACCACAAGGTGGAAAATATAAAGGTCCTTAACAATCACCTTATACAATTCTATAATCATATTTTGAGAGATGATTATGTGAAATACAATTGCTAGATGTATATATTGATTTTCTACAAGCATGTGATAAAGCTACCCTTTATTGCTAAAATTTTATGTAACTTAATAAAGTACATATTTAAACTTCACCAAATAATGAAGTTTTGAAATTATAAAAATAATTTCATGAAAATATTCACAATTAAAAAATTAATAATAATTTTGGATGACATATGATAATTTAAAAAAGGCTAGAAATCAATGAAACATTAATTTAAATTACCTATAATAACAAAGTAATATTTATGTTTGAAGTGTTGGAAACTTGTGTTGTCATTGATGTCAACAGGGTGTTGTTGCATTGATGTCAACCTTTGAGGAAGTAAGTGTGTTGGTTGCATTAAGTTGTCACTAGTATTTTCACTAGTGTCAACCTCTAATGTAGCAATAATGAGTGAGTTCTTATGGATAACAATCTCTTGTGTGGTTGAGATGTTGGGAACATGTTTCAAATGTTGAGATGGTGTTTGTGGTATTTTGTTTCCAAGTTCTTTTGAGAAAATTTGATTAAAAGAGATCTTAGTGTGGCAAAGTGGTGTTCTAGTTTGTTCTCCATATTTATTTTGTATTGAAGTTATGCTTGTGTGGTTTGGATATGTTGATCGGGGCTGTTCAGAGTTATTATATCTAGAGTTTCCTATTTTGGATAGTTTAGCAAAGGAAGTTGTGTTCATCAGTGTGTGAACTATTAAGAAGTGTTGTCCAGGAGAAATGAAATTTTTCAAATTTCTCCATGTTATGGTTTATATTCTTGTGGATCTAGGAATATTTCTACAATGTTTCTATCTATCTTTCATCAAAATTGTTTGAGTTTTTTTCTCCACAAGGTTGGATTCCTAAATTGCTATGTGTGGAAGGTTAACTGGTTGTACAAAATTATTTTATTCTCTAGGTATATGAAGTTGTGAAAGTCTTATTAGATTTCAAGTTGATGGAATATTCAAGAGTGTTGTTAAGTGTTGAGTGCGGTCCACGAGTCATTTTGAATTTGTTCAAGTGTGTACTTGAATGATTAAGGGTGTTAACATAGATTTGGCTAACCTAGCATGTTAACACTAATTAAATATATGCTTTAGTGTTTGTGGGATTATGGAATTGCATGTCAGTATAGATTTGGGTTTGAATTAACTTGTGTAATGGTCTTCCTTCACTTCTTTCCATTATGGAAGTGTTTGGTATCGACCTATTTTGAGTTTGTATGTTTAGGGTGCATAGTCAACCTCATAGATTGTTTTCAAGGTTACAAATGGTATATGTGTGATAATTTGATGAAGGAGTTTTGATTGTTTTGTGTGTGAAGTGAAATATGTTGAGGTGCCAAAATTGATCAAGTACAATGCGAGCTTTAACAATTAAAACTATTGGAAATAAGGAGCAAAAGGTTTCTACATTCTTCAGGATACCTAATATTACTGGAGGTAGTGCGATGAAGGTTGAAAATGCTCTATATTTATAGTGGTGGATAATTTTTGTTGCTCTGAGATGTATTTCTCATTGTAACAATATTCTTTCTTCTTCTTTCTAATTTGGTAGTGATCCCTTCTTTCTTCTTGGCAATGTGCCCTCTGATAGTGAGCCTATTGTATTCGGTGTTGCAATTACTTTCTATAGTGAGCTAGTCCTCATCATGGTTTTTCCCTTCTTGGATTTTCCATGTAAATTTGGTGTTCTACTGTGCATGGTTTTTGATGTGTTGTTGTTTCCTTTATTTACTATCATACTAAATTTGATTAAAGTTTTAAGGAATAATAAGGATCTGAATGATAATGAGGGTTTTAATGTACAACTAATTCACCCCCCTCTTAGATGTCTTGTTCTTTATGTTCAATAATTGGTATTAGAGAAATTTTCCTTAGAATAAATATTAACCACTTGAAGTATATCTAGATGGTGCACAAGAAAGAGGCTCCCATGTTTGAGGATCAAATTATGTATTTTGGAAGACCAAGATGGAAGGTTTACTTGTCCCCTAGGGTTAAGATTTTGTAAGCCAATCGAAGATGGATATACCATGCCTAAAAAAATTTTGACAACTGATGATGAGATCAAGGCTTATGAGAAATATGGTAAGGAAAATATTCTCTTTTGAGTGCCCTTGCTAATTCAAAAATTGTGAAAGTTATGAGCTACAAATTTGCTAAAGAGATGTGGAAAAAGCTAGAAAGTATCTATGAAGGAGATGATGAGATCAAGGAATCGAAGATGTAGAATCTAAAGACTAATTTTGAAACCCTATGTGTTACATTGGTGGTTTTTGTTGCACCAAAAGATCAACCTGTTAATTCCCAATACAACCACCAGATTTATACAAGATCCATGGGAGGCGATTAAGCCATGTCACAAACCCAAGCGATGTGTTGAACCAAGGAGACTAAGGGACACACCATCTTGAAAAAATACACCCCTAATGCAAGCGAGGGGCTTGAACCTATGACCTTAGATCTAATAACAATTATTACATTCGTGGTTTCTGTTGCACCAAAAGATCGACCTATTAATGCCCAATACAACTACCAGATTTATACAAGATCCACAGGAGCCAGTTAATCCATGTCATGAACCCAAGAGTCATGTTGCACCAAGGAGACCAAGGGACACACCATATTGCAACACTATGGATATTGGAGGATGAATATATTGAGAGCTAAATTCATAGAGTGGAAAAAGTTGTCAATTCCATAAGAGGCCTTGGTGGAAAAGTAGAAGAAGATGAGGTGGTAAAGAAGGTACTAAGAACACTTCCTAAATCTTATAGTTCTAATTTTTTTCTATTGAGGAAGCTTAGAATTTAGATCATTATTTTAGAGATTAGTTTTTTGGTGCTTTAACTACTTTTGAATTGAGAGAGTTTGGTCCAACTGATTCAAGAAAAAAGATTATCTTTAGAGTTTGAAAAGTAGAGAAGAATGAGGAATCATATCTAGATGATTAATGATATAGAAGAAAAATTTGCGAGGAGATTGAAAAAGGGCATTGGAAAATATAGAGGTAAGAAACTTTCAAATATTTTAATTTTGGAAAGGGAGGTCATTATGCCTCAAGATGTCATGTCAAAGTTTTAAAAGACACATATAAGGAGAATAAAGTAAAATAAATAAAGAGAAGTTATTATGTTAAAGAAGATTCCAGTATATCTGATGATGAATCTAATTACCTGGATGATGAAAATGATGAATGCTTGTTCATGGATCTAAATGTTGGAACTATTTCTGCTAACTCTAAAAGATGTGTGAAGGAAATTTCTTTGGAAGCAAGTCATTATATCAAAGGGACTATGGTGACTAATTTTCATATAGGAAAAGACAAAAACTATTGGATTATTAACAATAGATGATCAAATCATATGACAAGTGATAAGAGTAATTTTGTTAAACTTGAGAAGTTTGAAGGTGGTATTTTCAAGTTTGGTTATGATACATCTACTAAGATATGTGGAAAAGGTTCAATCAATTTTCATGGAAAGCTAACATAGGTGATGTTCTTTATGTTAAGGGTCTTGTGAATAACCTTCTAAGTGTAGGTCAAATGTGTAGGAAAGGATATAATCTTGTGTTTCAGGATGATGGTTGTGATATCAGAAAAGGTTCTAGAACTTTGGTTGCTATAGGAACAAGGATAGATGGAAATGTTTATTAGCTCAAGGGTGCTAATGGTAAGTCCTTTATTAATCAAATCAATGAGATTTGGTTAGGGCATAGAATAATGTGTCACATCAATTTTGATAGCCTAGTGAGGATTAACTTTGTTCAAGTTGTGAGAGATCTACCAAATATTAAAAAGCATATCAATGTATAGGATTTTCAAGTTGGTAAACAAACTAGAAAGAGGTTAAAAATCAAAGAATATTATACCATATGACCTGTAGATTTGATGCATACAAATATTTATGGACCTACCAGAACAAGAAGCTTTCAAGGTGAAAAATATTTTATGTTGTTGATTGATGATTACTCTAGAATGACTTGGGTAACTTTTCTCAAAGAAAAATCAGAAGCTCTTTATAAGTTTAAGGCATTCAAAGCTACGGTTGAAAATGAAATGGATATGAGATTCAAATGGTTAATATCTAGTAGAGGTGGAGAGTTCACCTCCAATGAGTTTAATAGTTTTTGTGAATATCATGGAATAAAGCTCGACATTTTTCAACTTTTAGGAATCCTCAAAAAAATGGAGTAGTAGAAAGGAAGAATAGGATTGTTTAGGAAGTAGCAAGGACAATGAGGAGAGAAGAAAATATACCAGTTGTCCACTAGAGAGAATAAATTCATACTATAGTTTACATAGTTAATATAGCACACACAAGGACAAATAGTTCAAAGAATCCTATTGTCAAATATTTCACAATATTTGGAAGAAAATGCTATATCAAGAGAGATGAAGAAAACTTAAGAAATTTTGATGCAAGATCTAAGAAAAGAATATTCCTTGGATACTCTACAAGAAGAAAGGTTTACCAACTTGCTACAGCAAGAGGCTAAAAATGATATTTGAAAGTGCAAGTGTGAAAGTGGATGAAGACTTACATAAAAGTTCAGTGCTGATAGAAGGATACGAATCATATGAGTCCTTTTATAGAGAAGAAGAAAAATATGAAGTAAAGGAAAAATAATTGTTGATTGAAGAGGAATAGGCTCTATAAAGGATCCCTAAGACTCCTAAGTATGTGCAGAAGAATCATTCTAAATATTAGATCATTGGTGACAAAAACAGAGGTGTATTGAAAAGAAGAAGGGTTGTATGATAAAAGAATATGTAAATCTATGTTTAATTCCCAAAGTTGAACCTAAAATAGTGATTGAGGCATGCAAAGATGAATATTGGATTAAGGACATGGAAGAAGAATTAATACAAATTAAGAAGAATTAGACTTGGGAACTTGTCCCAAGACCACTAAACAAGAATGTGATTGGAACTAAATCAGTATTTTAAAACAAGTTGAATGACAATGGAGAAGTTGTTAGGAACAAGTCAAGGCTTGCTTGTAAAGGCTACTCACAAGTAGAAGGAATAGACTTTGAGGAGAAATTTTCTTTGGTGGTAGGAATGGAGGATATTAGGATGTTTTTGGATTTTGTAAAGTATAAATATTTAAGGTTTATCAGATGGATGTGAAGTTTTC
Source organism: Sequoiadendron giganteum (assembly GCA_007115665.2). Classification (NCBI taxonomy): domain Eukaryota; kingdom Viridiplantae; phylum Streptophyta; class Pinopsida; order Cupressales; family Cupressaceae; genus Sequoiadendron; species Sequoiadendron giganteum. The sequence continues at coordinate 648,775,242 of CM021102.1, forward strand.
ATTCTTGAATGGTGAGCTGGAAGAAGAGGTATACATTGAACAAGAAGGTTTTCAGTTATAAGATAATCCTAATATGGTTTGTAGATCTAAGAAGGCATTATATGGACTCAAGAAAGCTCATAGAGCTTGGTATGCAAGATTGGATGGATAATTTTTGCATTATGGATTTAATAAAGGTAGCATAAATGGCAATATTTATTTCAAATTTGGGAAAGATCAAATCTTGATTGTGGTTGTGTATGTTGATGATATAATCTTTGATGGAAAAGAAGCAATGTGCAAAATATTTGTAGAGAAAATGCAGAATGAGTTTGAAATGTTAATGTTTGGGGAGATGATTTTTTTCCTTGGGATACAAATTAATCAAATATAAAAGGTTATCTTCATTTCATAATCAAATTATTTGAAGGAAATGTTGAAGAATTTTGGAGTGGAAGACTCTAAACCAGTATGCACCCCCATGGTTACTAGTTGCAAGTTGAGCAAGAATAATGAATCTCTTAAGGCTAATCAAAGAAAGTATAGATTAATGATTGGTGGATTGATATACTTAATTGCTACTAGAATAGATATCATGCATGCAGATTGTTTTGTGGCTAAATTTCAATAAGATTCCAAAGAATCACATTTGGTAGTAGTAAAAATAATATTTAGATACTTGGAGGGAACTCTGAAACATAGCTTGTGGTATCCAAAGGATATTGATTTCTCTTTGAATGCCCATTTAGATGTAGATTAGGTAGGTTGTGTGGATAATAGAAGAAGTATAAGTGGTGGTGCTTTCTTTCTTGGAAGAAAATTGATGTCTTAGCTAAACAAAAAGTGGGATTCAATTTCATTATCAACTATAGAAGAAAAATATATTTTGGTAACATCTTTCTACTCATAGGTGTTGTGGATGAAATGGACCTTGGATGATATTAGAGTTTCATGTGATGAACCTATTCCTATCTTATGTGATAATACAAGTTCTATCAATAATTATAATAATTTGGTAATGCATTCAAGGACAAAGTATATCTCAATCCAATATTAATTTTGAAGAGAAAAGCTTGTAAATAAGGAAGTGAATTTGGAGTATGTGCCTACAAAGGATCAAGTTGCAGATATTACTAAGGCTCTTCCTAAAAATACATTTGAGAATATTCGATAGAAGTTAGGGGTTATTGCCTCTTCTTTCAAATAGATTCATAAGTGGCTACATCTTTTTGGGAAGCATTTCAAGTTACATTCTTGGTCTTCGAATAATGTTGAAGGATACCTCTTAGCGAGATTAGGTAGTAGTGGTTGTTGGTTGGTGTAGTCAGATGAAGCATGTTACGGGGGAGTGTGTAAAAAATGTGTGAAGAAAAGAGAGAATAGTGAAAGGAAAGGAAGTGTTTGATGGTGTTGTCCTTTGAAGCCCTTTCAAATTAAGTGAGAGAATAAGTTGTAGAGTAGTTGTTGTCCCTTATAGGTGTTGCCTTTGGGGGAGAACATGTATATGCCAGTGATGAAAAGGGGGGATTAAAATAAAGTAAACTATGTATTTCCATTTTCCAATGATGTCAAAAAGGGGAGAAAGTTAGCAGAAAAACCATACGAAGAAAATGAGAGAAAGTATTAGTAAAAGAGAAAGAATAAATGTTTATGTAAGGGGAAGAAGTGTGTAGTGATGTAAAACATGTTTTGTTAATTAGAGTTTCTATTGTTATTGATGGTTTTTCATATTTGGTGTTTCCATCAATGAAAAAGGGGGATATTGTTGGAAACTTTTATTGTCATTGATGTTAACAAAGTTTTGTTGCATTGGTGTCAACCTTTGAGGAAGTAAGTGTGCTGGTTGCATTATGTTGTTATTAGTATTTTCACTGGTGTCAACCTCTAATGTAGCAATAATGAGTAAGTTCTTATGGATATCAATCTCTTGTGTGATTACGATATAAATAAAAATGTTTCAGATGTTGATATGGTGTTTGTAGTGCTTGGTTTCCAAGTTCTTTTGAGAAAATTTTATTAAAAGAGAGTTCATTGTGGCAGAGTTATGTTCCATTTCATGCTCCAAATTTTTTTTATATTAATATTTTTTTGTGTGGTTTGGATATGTTGATAAGAGGTGTTCAAAAGTGTTATATATCCAAAGTTTCATGTTCTGGATAGTTCATCAAAGGAAGTCATGTCCAATAGTGTGTGAACTATTAAGCAATGTTTTCTAGGAGAAATAGAATTGCTCCACATCTCTCCGCATTATGGTTTCTAGTCTTACAGATTTGGGAATGTGTCTATAATGTCTGTATCTATCTTTTGTCAAAATTGTTTCAAGTTGTAGTGCTCCACAAGGTTGGATTCTTAAGTTGTATTGTGTGGAAGGTTAACTGGTTGTAAATAATGATTATATTGTTTAGGTATATGAAGTTGTGAAAGTATTGTTGGATTTTAAGGTGTTGATGGAATATTCTAGAGTTTTGTTAAGTTTTGAATTTGGTCCATGATTCATCTTTGAGTTTTTTGAAGTGTGTACTTGAATGATTAAAGGTGTTAACTCGAGTTTAGCTAACCTGGCATGTTAGTACTAATTATGGATATGCTTTGGATTTTTTGGAAGTGTGGTGTGGTGTTTCAATATAGATTTGTGTCTGAGTTAAGTTGTGGTGTGGTTCACATTCATTTCTTTCCATCACGAAAGTGTTCGGTGCTGACCTATTTTGAATTTGCACATTTGAGGCGCATAGTCAATCCTGTAGATTATTTTCAAGGTTGTGAACGATATATATGTGTGGTAAGTTTGTGAAGGAGTTGTGAGTGTTGTGTGTGTGATGTGAAATGTGTTGAGGAAAAAAAATTGATCAAGTGCATTGTGATTTTTGATGATTAGGACTACTAGAAGTAATGAGAAAAAGGTGTCTACTTTCTTCAAGATACTTGATGTTACTGGAGGTAGTGAACAAAAGGTTTCAAATTATCTAGAGTTGTAGTGGAGGATCTTTTCTATTTTTTTGAGATGGATTTCTCATTGTAACAATCTTCTTTCTAATCTGGTAGTGAGCCCTTCTTTATTTTGTGTAGTGTGCCCTTTGGAAATGAGCCTATTGTATTCAGTGTTGCAATTACTTTAGATAGTAAGCTAATCCTCATCATGGTTTTTCCCTTTGATTTTCCATGTAAATATGGTGTTCTATTGTGCATGGTGTTTGATGTGTTGTTGTTTTATTTATTTGTTGTCTTGCTAAATCTGATTAAGGGTTTAAGGACTAATAAGGATCTAAATGATAATGAGGGTATTGATTTTTTAATGTACAACTGACTCATGCCCCATCTCAATTGTCTTGTGCATTTAACATTAAGATAATACAAAGGTGTAAAAATCAACAATATGATTGTTTTTCTATAGAATATATATATAAATATACATTCATTTAAGTTGACAGTTACACGAATATAGTCAAACTTAATTATTTTCTCTATGTGCAAGAAATATAGTTTATGTCAAATTGCATGGAGGGAGAGCATCATCCAAGAACTTTACCTCCAACCACAAACTAGTAGTCTATCAAACACCTTCCTACCAAAAGTGACCCAACCCTTTAGTGAAGTGACATATAGTTGTATTTAAAAAGTGGGCGGGTGCAAAAAGATGGGGGGCAAAAAATTGGCCAAAATTTCAAAAATGATTTGATAGGCTATAACATGAGCACATTATAATGCAAGCGCATTATAATGTGCTCATGGTATAATGTGCTCACATTATAATTTTCTTGCTTTATAATATAATCGTGTTATAGCTTGGTGTGATCGAGCCAAAGGCTCGGTCACATCAAGCCTATAATGTGCTCGTGTTATAACACTAGCACATTATAGCTCATTAAAACAAAAACAAAAACAAAACGACTTTATTTTATTCTTATTGTGTTTTTTGCTGCCCACAGCCAAGAAACCCTACATTTACATGTTTTCACTTTGGAAGGAGGTTAACTTGCAATTTATTCATCAATTTGTTTCAATTTCATCGCTAGGATGTCGCCACATCGATGGGGATGTCAAACAAGCAAGCATTGTTTGTTTGTTTTTGTGAATTTTTTGTTAAAAAGGTAATTTTAGGTTGTTTTTATATCCATTTGTTTAATTTGTAGGAAATGTTAATGAGCTTGAAAACTCTCCTCAACATCTTAAACAACCACAACAACAAGAACCCAAACAAAATCCTCAACAACCACAACAACAATCTCCTCCTGGAACTCAGCAAAATTTAATGGTGGTAATAAAAAATGGATTGAGGAGTTAATCATGAGGTTGAATGATCCAGTAAGTTCAACCATGGAAAGAAGAACACTTGTGATTTCACTTCAATAAATTTTAAAAAATGTAGATGTACGAGCAACAAAAAATTAAGTGGTTGGGCAGATAGGAGGCAGGCATCTAGGGATTTTTACATAGACAAATTATCATATAAAGAAGTAAAAGATGAAAAAAATACAAAATATGATTTGTGCTCACTATTCACTAACCCACGCACAAATCAAAATCTTGACCTTAATGCCAAGAGGTTTCCTACCCATTGGTGCCACCACCAAGGGATTAGGAACAATTTTTTGGATAGGTGGTACATGGTTTTTGACTATCCACCATGCAATAATTGCAAAGTCCCCTAATATTTCTTGAGGAAACTCTACTATGAGTTCATCCTCAACAAAATACCTAACTATTTTGATACAAGGTACTTTCAAGGGAGAGGTGGGGGGTCAACAAATGATAGACCTAGTGCACGACTAGATCCTCAGTGGCAAGGGAGGCGAGCTCTCGCTAGGTTGGCTCATGAGCATGTCGTTATCCTTTCCATCACGAAGGGGAGAGATGAGGTGGACACTTTGCATTTTATCAGATCTTTCACCTAGATTATCATCTAGCATGCAATTCCTATAGTACAACACCATCTATAGGAGTCTTCGAGGGGTAGGCTTCCACCCCATTCTTGTGAGGTTTGTGGGATGGTTTGTACATATCACCCCATAGACACTCAGGAGGATGTTCCATAGGATGTGTCTGCAACCACAGGGATGGTCATGGAAACTGATATTTCGAATTAGGATTTCAACATCCATAATCAAGTAAATGTTAGCATGTTCATTGAATTTAATTTATTAAAAAAATCATTTTTGAAATACAAGATTAATTAATCTAGTTTAATGATTGTAATAAAATTTTAGGGTCATAGTGTTGATGTTGGATACACTGGCCCTCCACCTGTTTATTAATCCACTACATCTACCACTGAGGTATGTAACTAGTAAACAATTATAAATTTATTACATGTGAATATAATTGTTATATGAATGGTATTCTAATATTTGATTTTGGATGTTGAATAGGATAATATTGGAGGTTTTATGGGAACACCTCCTAGTGCCAGTGGAGTTGGAAAAACCTTCATGTAGGTAATAGAATGAGGATTTTAACTAATTAATTGTACTTAATATATTTGTGTAGCTTATTTTCATATTATTGATTACATTACATTTCACATCTTTCAAACTCAAATCATTAATTCACATTGCATAACTAATAACTAGATATTGATAGATGACAAAATTTCAACTACAATATAGTTGTTTAGAAATTCAGCATAAGCAATGATGCAATTATTTCACATAGAATAAGTAATAACTAGGAGCAACTACCAATTGCATTTTCTTGTCATGGCATTCCATGAGACCACTTTTTATTGAGGCATTTTTTCAAACACTTCACTACCTTGTCTATGCTATGGATGCTTGGAAGAAATATATGAAAGAATAATAGTAAGAAATAGCATAGACAATGCAATGATTTGTTTGAAAAAATGCCTCAAAGAGATGTGGTCTCATGGTGATGTCCATCACCATGAGACCCAATTTCTTTGAGGTATTTTTTCAAACATCTCACCGCCTTTTACTATACTACCACATTTTCCATACATGTCTACCAAAGCATTTTATCAAACAGTTCACTTCCTTGTTGGTATGGCTAAAAGCCTAAAATGAAGGTGCTTTTCAACAAACTATGGATTCTTGAAAAAAAATATATCAAAGAATAATAGTAAGCAATATCATAGGCAAGGAAATGAGTAGTTTGAAAAAATGCCTTGAAGAAGTGTGGTCTCATGGTGATGGAATGGCATTCCATCACCATGAGACCATATTTATTTGATGCATTTTTTCAAATAGCTCACTACCTTTTGTATGCTACCACATTTTAAATACATGTCTACCAAAGCATTTTATCAAACTATTCACTTCCTTGCTACTATGGCTAAAATCCTAAAAAAGGTGCTTTCCAACAAATTATGCATGCTTGGAAAAAATATATCAAAGCATAATAGTAAGCAATAGCATAGATAAGGCAGTGAGTAGTTTGAAAAAATGCCCTGAAGAAATATGGTCTCATGGTGATGGAATGGAATTCCATCACCATGAGACCACATTTTTTTGATGAATTTTTCAAACATCTCACCCCATTTTCTATGCTACCACATTTTCCATACATGTCTACCGATGCATTTTATCAAACTACTCACTTCCTTGCTGCTATCGCTAAAATCCTAAAATAGGTGCTTTCCAACAAACTATGGATGCTTGGAAAAAATCTATCAAAGAATAATAGTAATCAATAGCATAGACAAGGTAGTGAGTAGGTTTAAAAAATTCCTCAAAGAAATGTGGTCTCATAGTGATGTAATTCCATTCCATCACCATCAAACCACATTTCTTTAATGCATTTTTCAAAAAACTCACCACCTTTTCTATGCTACCACATTTTCCATACATTTCTACCAAAGAAATTTATCAAACTACTTGAACTTCCTTGCTAATATGGCTAAAAGCCTAAACTAGGTGCTTTCAAACAATCTATAGATTCTTGGAAAAAATCTATCAAAGCATAATAGTAAGCAATAGCTAGACAAGCTAGTGAGTAATTTGAAAAAATGCCTTAGAGAAATGTGGTCTCATGGTGATGGAATGCCATTCCATCACCATGAGACCATATTTCTTTGAGGTATTTTTTCAAACATCTCACCACCTTTTTTGTGCTACCACATTCAATACATGTCTACCAAAGAATTTTATCAAAATACTCACTTCCTTTGGTTCTATGGCTAAAATCCTAAAGTAGATTATTTCCAAAAACTATGGATGCTTGGAAAAAATATATTAAAGAATAATAGTAAGTGATAGCATAGACAAGGTAGTGAGTAGTTTTAAAAAATGCCTCGAAGAAATGTGGTCTCATGGTGATGGAATTCCATTCCATCACCATGAGACCATATTTCCTTGAGGAATTTTTTCAAACAGACCACCATCTTTTCTATGCTACCACATTTTCCATACACGTCTACAAAAGCATTTAATAAAACTACTCACTTTCTTGCTGCTATGGCTAAAAGCCTAAAATAGATGCTTTTGAACAAACTATGGATGTTTGGAAAAAATCTATCAAAGCATAATTGTAAGCAATAACATAGACAAGGCAGTGAGTAGTTTGAAAAAATTCCTAGAAGAAATTGTTTTCATGGTGATGGAATTCCATTTTGTCACCATGAGACCACATTTCTTTGAGGCATTTTTCAAATAGCTCACTGCCTTTTCTATGCTACTATATTTTCCATACATTTCTGCCAAAGCATTTTATCAAAATACTTGAACTTGTTGCTATGGATAAAATCCTTAAAAAGGTGTTTTCCAAAAAACTATAGATCCTTAGAAAAAATCTATCAAAGCATAGTAGTAAGCAATAGCATAGACAATGTAGTGAGTAGTTTGAAAAAATGCCTTGAAGAAATGTGGTCTCATGGTGATGGAATGTGATTCCATCACCTTGAGACCACATTTCTTTGAGGCATGTTTTCAAATAACTCACTGTATTTTCTATGCTACCACATTTTCATACATATCTACCAAAGCATTTTATCAAACTATTACTATGGTTAAAAGCCTAAAATAGGTGCTTTCCAACAAACTATGGATGCCTGGAAAAAAATTATCAAAGCATAATAGTAAGAAATATCATAGACAAGGCAGTGAGTAGTTTGAAAAAAATCCTTGAAGAAATATGGTCTCATGGTGATGGAATGCCATTCCATCACCATGAGACAACATTTCTTTGAGGAATTTTTTCAAACAACTCACTACTTGAAGAATAGAAACCAAGCCTTTAGCCAAAATTCCCCTCCAAATTATTTTCAAGGTCCTCTCCTCATCCTCAATTTATCAATCCATAGAAATTTCCACATTTTATTCAACTTGTTCATATCCTCACCCCTCCCTCTTCATGTCATGATTGCCCTCCATCTCATAACCAAGACCACACTATACATCCACCCCATCCAAACATAATACCATAGAGAATAAAATGAACTATTTGAAAAAATGCCTCAAAGAAATACGGTCTCATGGTGATGGAATACCATGACACATTTGTTTTTAATGGCATTCCATCACCATGAGACCACAGTTCTTTGAGGAATTTTTTCAAATAGTTCGTTGCCTTCTCTGTGCTACCACAATTTTCATACATGTCTATCAAAGCATTTTATGAAACAGTTCACTACCTTGCTACTATGGATAAAATCCTAAAGTGGGTTCTTTCGATTAAGCTATGGATAGGGAAAATAGTAAGCATGATATTTAGAAATATATAGTTCAATAAGTACTCAAATGTTTTCTTATTATCTCATATATTATAAGCCATGGCATGCATCACTATTTTAGTTTTTGTGATTTAATATTTTGTTGTTTTATTTTTAGATGTTGCAAGCGAAAACACCTCCACATGTTCATACAGAAATGGAGCTTTGTTTTTCTTCTTCTATAGACTCCTCAATGCCTCTCAAAGAGGTGTGAGGCAGATTACTAAATTTCAATTTAGATTGTTAGTTACTAAAAAATCAAACCATTATTGATTTGTATTTTAATTTCTCTTTGAATGGTTTCTATAGGGCTTCAACATACCACAACATGGGCATGAAAATATTTCTCTCAAGGAGAGTGATCGTCTAGAGGTAGTAAGTGATTATTTTGTTAAATATATCATTTTTTATAATATAATTTCTATATATTAATGTCTTTACTTGTTATTGTAATAGATAAAGCTCGATCGAGAACTAAACCTTAGGAAGAGTAGTAGGAGCACTCATCGACCTCAGAGTAAACAAGTGAGAGACTTATCACCATCCATCTAACCAATAAAGGGAAATAATTTTTTTCGAGAGCATGGAGAGAAATGAATTTTGATTCCAGAGCCCTTTGTTGTATGCCTATATGGCATTTTTGTACATATTTTGTATTGCATATATTTGACATTATATTCCTAAATGGAATTCTCGTAAGCCTATATGGATATTTTGTATATATTTTATACTTATATCAACATATATTGATGTATGCCTACATGGCTATTTGGTTAATACAAATATTCTTTATCAATGGTGTCTATATTTGCATTATAAATCCACAGTTCCATAGATATGAGTTATGTGTGTTCAAGTGTATACTTTACAATTTACATGTATACTTTATGACTTACGTGTATTCCAATGTATTATTTGTGACTTACATGTTTTCATGCATATAACTTGTACTCATGCATATACTTTTTATTAATTTGTATACTATGTATTCATGCATATACTTCAAGGCTTACGTGTATTTGAGTACTTGTGCTTCACTTATTCACATGTATACTTATTAATTTGTTAGCCCTAGAACTTATCATTATTGTCCTTCATGGTTTGTCTTGAATATTTATTGATTTATGTTAAAAGACTTTATTAGTTGATGCTAAACAACTTCAATATTTTCAGGAATACTAGTAGAGTTACAACTTACAAAATTGCACAAATTGAAAAGAAAAGATTAACTGTAAATAAATGCACTAATTATTAACTTGATAATTGCTTAAGAATGAGTATAATATATATATCAAGAGATGAGCCTTCTAGAATGACAACTGCCAACTAGAAAATAGGCATGCAACTCAATGCAAGATTGCACAACTAAGTAATCATAATCCTAAAAATATAACTAGCAAACTTATCTAAAGGAATATTTTAGAAAGAATATTCTACACTAACATTTTCATAATCAATGGCTTGTTTCCATGCTCGCTCCCCAATGGTCAACCAATTTTTTTCAAGAAACCCCTTTGACATATTTCTATGTCCATTGAATTGATGGATACAAATCTACCCAAAGCATTCCCAATACTTTGAAAGCAGTAATCCACCCAAAATTGCAATGGGACATAAGGAAAATGAACCCACATAGGCATAACTGAATAAAGAATAGGTCACCCTTCACAACTTGGTGAAACCATTTCCAAACTTAGAAGATCTTAAAGATAAAGAAGAATTATCTATATTTAAGATACAATTAGTACCCACCTTGATCACTACAAAATTTTCAACCATGGGCTTATCATGCTTTTTCAAATTTGGTAAGAAGGATTATTTAAGATCCTTGAGCAATGTATTTCCTAGTTCTCCCTTGTTTATACATATCTCAATTCAGTTTAATTCAAAGAGTTTCATCAAATTCTTTATCTGAAAGAAAAAAAACACATTTTCTATTGGCATTCCATGAGATGTTTCATAAAATTATTCCATTATATTTAATCTTTTGATTGGAACAACTCAATTAAGAAAAGGATACATAATCTTCACAACACTTGTAAAACATAATATTCATAGTAGATGATGAATAGCTAACTTCTTGACACATTATCATACAAAAATTTATCTTGAATAGTCTTTAAATATTTTCATAGCATAATCCTCATAGTATAGAATGAATTGTTATGTTGTTCATCCATCACCATATAAGCATGTCCAAAGATGTATATGTCAACTTTTTGCAATATTATTTTGTGTACAGGAAATGAACTTGGGAGAAAGCTTTATAATTTATAATACAAATAAGAAATGGACTTGGGTGAAAACTTTAATTATCACAACAAATAATAAATGTACGTGAAAGAATCACTTGTTTCTCTTAGACTCCAATTTTGAAGCATAACAAATCATTTCAAATGAAAATGACAAAATTCTTCACAACCAAAGTTGTTAATTGAGGAAAAAATAAAATGTCTCCAAGTTCCACCATTCAATGAATTTTCAATTGGTTGTATATTGTTGTAAGGGAAAGGAAGATAATTAAAAAATGTCTTTCCCTTGCTAGACTTGAGGATGATCATATGCTTTTGGTTTGGAAAACTTAGACTTGTCAACTATCGTGTGAATATTTCTCTTTTTGATTGTTTTGCATGTCATCATAAGTGATCGAGCTGGTTGAATGTAGCTTAGAGTGATTTGGCATGTTTGGATGTGAAAGAGGACCATGTGTAGCATAAAAATACCCATATATATGCATTGAAATAGTCTATTTGGTTACACGAGTTACAGAATGAAAGTTGCAGCACTTTGCAACTTTACACTGCTTACATTTGACACTTTTCTATCAAGTGAAAACTAGACACCAAGGGAAAAACACTTTAAGATAACAAAAAATGAGAGTTTATTTTAAAGGGGCCCTATGCGATCTCAATGCCTTTGATGGAGAGTTTGTAAGCATCATGGTTTTTGACTAATAGCCTATCAAATATTGCATCCATTTTGCACTTTGGACTCTTAAGGGATTGAGTCAATTTAATGTATCTTGAAGTGATTCAGCATGTTTAGGTGTGAAAGAGGATCATGCCTACCATAAACATACCTATTTGGATGTACTGGAATAGTTTGTTTGGTCACATGAGTTGCAAAATGAAAGTTGCACCACTTTACAACTTGACACTACTTGCATTTGACACTTTTTTCATCAACTAAAAAGTTGTCACCATGGGAAAATGACTCCAAGATAACAAAAACCGAGATACATTATTGTAGAGAGGCCCAACATAGTCCTGTAGGCTCAAATGAGTATATTGTAAGCATCACGGTTTATGAGTAATAGCCTATCAAACATTGTATCTATTTTGTACTTTGGACTCTGAAGGGATTGAGTTAGTTGAACGTAGCTCAGAGTGATTCGGCATGTTTGGGTGTGAAAGAAGACCATTCCTAGTGTAAACATACCCATTCAAACACATTGGAACAATCTGTTTGGTACACGAGTTACAGAACAAAATTTGCACCACTTTGCAACTTTACATTGCTTGCATTTGACACTTTTTCCATCAAGTGAAAACTGAATACCACAAGAAAACAACTTCAAGATAAAATAAACTAAGAGAGGTTATTGTAGAGGGTCCCTACATGATCTTTCTGCCTCTAATGGAGATTTTTTAAGAATCATGTTTTCTAAATAATATCTTGTCAAAGATTGCAGTCATTTTGCACTTTGGACTCTTAAGGGATCGAGCCAATTGAATATAGTTTGGAGTGACTCAATGTGTTTGGGTGCAAAAGAGGATCATTCCTAGCATAATGTACCCATCCAAAAATATTGGAATAGGTTTTTTGGGCACATGAGTTGCAGAACAAAATTTGCACCACTTTACAACTTTACATTGCTTGCATTTGACACTTTTACCATCAAGTGAAAATTGTACACCATGGGAAAATGACTCTGCGATAACAAAAATTGAGAGTTTATTGTATAGGGGCCCTACATGATCTTGATGCCTCTAACGGAGAGTTTTTAAGAGTCGTGGGTTTTGAGTAATATCTCATCAAATATTGCAACAATTTTACACTTTGGACTCTTAAGGGATCGAGTTGGCTGAATATAGCTCAGAGTGATTCGGCATGTTTGGGTGTGAAAGAGGACCATGCCTAGCATAAACGTACCATCCAGATGCATTGGAACATTCTATTTGGTCACAAGAGTTGTAGAACGAAAGTTGCACCACTTTTCAACTTTACACTACTTGCATTTGACATTTTTTCCATCAAGTAAAAACTAGACACAACGAGAAAATGACTTTGAGATAATAGAAGCCAAGAGAGATTATTATAGAGAGGCCCTACATGATTTCGATGCCTCTAATGGAGAGTTTGTAAGAATCATGATTTTCGAGTAATAGCTCATCAAAAATTGCAGTCATTTTACACTTTGGACTCTTAAGGGATTGAGTCAGTTGAACATAGTTCTGAGTGATTCAAAATTTTTGGGTGCAAAAGAGGACCATGCCTAGCGTAAATGTACCCATATAGACTCATTGGAACAATCCATTTGGTCACACGAATTGCAAAACAAAATTTGCACTACATTGCAACTTTACACTGCTTACATTTGATAGTTTTTCCATCAAGTGAAAACTTGACACCATGGGAAAATAACTTTGGGATAACAAAAACTAAAAGAGGTTATTGTAGAGGGGAACTACATTATCCCAATGTCTCTAATGAATATTTTCTAAGCATCATGGTTTCTAAGTAATAGCTCATCGAAGATTACAGTCATTTTTCACTTTGGACTCTTAAGGGATCGAGTTGGTTGAACATATCTTGGAGTGATTCAGTGTGTTTGGGTGCAATATATTACCATGATTAGTGTAAATGTACCCATATGGATGTATTGGAATAGTCTGTTTGGTCACATGAGTTGCTAAACGAAAGTTGCACCACTTTGCAACTTTACACTACTTGTATTTGACACTTTTTCCATCAACTGAAAAGTCATCACCATGGGAAAATGACTTCAAGATAAAAAAAACTGAGAGAAACTATTATAGAGGGGACCAACATGATCCCATAGGCTCAAACAGAGAGTTCGTAAGCATCACAGTTTTTGAGTAATAACTCGTCAAAGATTGCAGCCATTTTTCACTTTGGACTCTTAAGGGATTGAGTTAGTTGAACATAGCTTGGAGTGGTTTGGCTTGTTTGGGTGCAAAAGAGGACCATGTATAGCATAAAAATACCCATATGGATGCATTAGAATAGTTTGTTTGATCACACAAGTTTCACAACTAAAGTTGCACAACTTTGCAGCTTTACACTGCTTGCATTTGACACTTTTTCCATCAAGTGAAAACTAGACACCATGAGAAAATGACTTTGAGATAAAAAAATTTAAAAAAAAAGAGTTTATTTTAGAGGGGCCCTATGTGATCTTAATACCTCTAATGAATATTTTTTAATCATCGTGGTTTTTGAGTAATAGCCCATCAAATATTGCATCTATTTTGCACTTTGGACTCTTAAGGGATCAAGTCGGTTGTACATAGCTCAAAGTGATTCAACATGTTTGGGTGTGAAAGAGGACCATAACTAGTGTAAAGTACCTATCCAAACATTTTTGAACTATATGTTTGGTCACGCGAGTTGTAGAACGAAAGTTGCACCACTTTGCAACTTTACACTACTTGCATTTGACACTTTTTCCATCAACTAAAAAGTCATCACCATTGGAAAATGACTCCAAGATAAAAAAAAACTAAGAGAATATATTGTAGAGGGGACCAACATGATCCCATAGGCTTAGACAAAGAGTTTGTAAGCATCATGGTTTCTAAGTAATAGTCCATCAAAGATTGCGGTCATTTTGCACTTTTGACTCTTAAAGGATTGAGTTGGTTGAACATAGCTTGGAATGGTTTGGAATGTTTTGGTACAAAATAAGACCATGCCTAGCATAAATTTACCCATATAGATGCATTACAATATTTGGTTTGGTCACACGAGTTGTGTGACTAAAGTTGCACCACTTTGCAACTTTACACTACTTGCATTTGACACTTTTTCCATCAAGTGAAAGTTGGACACCACGAGAATATGACTTTGAGATAACAAAAAAAAAAGAGGTTATTTCAGAGGAGCCCTACATGATCTCAATACCTCTGACGGAGAGTTCTTAATCATCACGGTTTCCAAGTAATATCCCATCAAAGATTGCAGCCATTTTACACTTTCGACTCTTAAGGGATCGATTCAGTTGTATGTAGCTCAGAGTGATTCGACATGTTTGGGTGTGAAAGAGGATCATGCCTAGTGTAAACATACCCATTCGGACGTGTTTGAACAGTCTATTTGGTCACACGAGTTGTAGAACGAAATTTGTACCACTTTGCAACTTTACACTACTTGCATTTGACATTTTTTCCACCATGTAAAAACTATACACCATGTGAAAACAACTTTGAGATTAAAAAAACTGAGAGAGGTTATTGTAGAGGGGCCCTATGTGATCTTGATGCCTCTAACAAAGATATTTTAAGCATCACATTTTCTGAGTAATAGCCCGTACAAGATTACAGTCATTTTGCACTTTAGACTCTTAAGGGATCGAGTTAATTGAACATAGTTCAAAGTGATTTGGCATGTTTGGGTGCAAAAAAGGACCATTCTTAGTGTAAATGTACCTATCTTGACATGTTGGAATAGTCTATTTGGTCACACGAGTCACACAACGAAAGTTACAGTACTTTGCAACTTTATATTGCTTGCATTTGACACTTTTTCTATGAAGTGAAAACTAGACACCATGAAAAAATGACTCTGAGAAAACAAAAACTTAAAGAGGTTATTGTATAGGTTTCCTACGTGATCATGATGCCTCTAATGGAATTCCCATAGCTGACATGGAATCTGGGTAACAGGTTGTCAAAGATTGTTGCCCTTTTATAATTTGGGTTGTTAAGGGATTGTGCTGCATGAATTACAAATGTTTGAGAATAGAAATAAATTTAAAAATTTGAGTAAATATCATTACAAATGTTTGAGGACAGCAATAAATAGGCACTAAGGAACTAGATCCCAAACCCAATTATAAATGTTTGAGGGTATACATGAATTTTTAGTTGGAAAACATGTGTGAAGAACTTGTGGGGTACTTGAGTTAATTCATGTTACTTGAAAACATCTAGTAAGTCATACATGCTTCTATTACTTGTAAATGTGATTATTTCTATGACATGTTGACATTATTTTTTGATATTATGCATAAAAAATGTTTTAAAATTAAATTTCTTAAATTTTTATGTGAATAGATGATATGCTATATTGATATTGATATAAACATTAGGTTGATTTGGTTTAATAAATGAAGTTTTTATAATAAGTTAGTCAATTGGTGCTATTTATAATAGGAAGATAATAAAATTAAAAAAACAATGATTGGCAACCATCAATGGTTATTACACTCATTATATTAATAATATGATGTTTATAAAATAATGAGATTTATTTGGTAGTCCTAATTCTTATGTTTGTGCTACAATTGTCTAATATTTTTCATACACCAATATGACACCCAAGTGCTTGTACTTGTAGGCACAATGCTTTCTCAAAACTATCAACTGGCAATACAAAATCATGAGAAAAAAATCAACTTATGTGAATTCCAACACCCCACTTAAATCAAATATTGAATCAATGTGCCTTGTTTTCATGCACACAAACTTAGCGTATATGATTCTCTTACAATAACGGGTATGTGCAGGATCATCATGGAAAAATAGGCCCTTAAATGGCAATGAAAATTCAAAAAAATCAGAGTTAGGCAATTTGACATAAAAATTTGAATAAGTTATCTATATTATTTCAAAAATATGTAAAAATAGAATATGTGGCAAATTGAATGTAGTTTCTAAACTATAAGGTTAATTTTTGTGAAAAAAAAAATCTATTTGGTGAAAAATTGAAATTTCAATGCAATAGTACTAAAATTTCAAGGAGAAAATAAGAAGTAGGTGTATGTCTGACCACCCTAACCATAATAAAATAATAATATTTTAGATATAAGTAGAGGACTTATGTATGCATGTGATGCATATTTTTTTGTAATTTTTTTTCAAGTAAATAATTAATTATGAATTTTTTATTAAATTTTTTAAAAAATATAAAAATTTGTATGTCTGACCACCTTAACTTGGTCAAAACTTCGTGAAATTCTTTTTATTTTTTAATCCTATAGTATGCCAAGCATAGAATGTGACGCATGTTTTGAATTCAAAAAATGTGATACTGTTTGAAAGCTATAGATGTTTTTCTATCAGACTATCAATCAGGACTTTAGTCGTAATTATAATTAAAAATGAATAATAATTATTTATTAGATTCAAAGTAAAGTATAATTTATATTGGTAGAAATTTGAGAAGCTCCTTTACAAACCCTTTTTGTTTCATCAATTTTGGATAAAATAAAAGTCGTCAGCCACATGGGTGAAGTCTCGGAAAGCAAGGTAAGTTGTTAAACACATTTTTTGTGTTGACTTCTTAGGATTGATAGGTCTGAACCAAATTCCAAAGCAAGCCCGAGCCTAATCCCTAGGCATTAAAATTTGTGTCATCATATCGGATATCTGATTCAAATCAGATATCCAATTTGAATCCGATATCTGATATGTTTTAGATATGAGTTTTAAAAAAATTATACAATTTTTAATATATGATTTCAAAAATACAATAAAGTTTATAATTTAATATATATAATATACAATATAGTTTATAATGTAATATACAATATAGAATTGATAATAATCTCTTATCGAATTATGTTTTTAATATATAATATATTATATTATTATGTATAATATTTCAATATTATTTCAATATTTTAGTTAATCTATAAATATTACTAATATATTAAATATTCAAATATTATCTCTTTCTCTCTCTCTCTCTCTATCCCTCTCTCCCTTGAAACCCTAAACACCCTCTCTCTCCCTCTCCCTCCCACTCTCCCTCTCTTCTTCCCACTCTCCCAATCTCCCTCTACCTCTCCCCCTCTCCCTCTCTTCCTCTCTCTCTCTCTCTCCCTCAACCCTAAACCCCCTCACTCTCCCTTTCTCCCTCAACCTTAAACCCTCTCTCTCTCCATCTCTCCCTCTCCCTCTCCCACTCCCACTCTCCCTTTATCCTTCTCCCTCTCACTCTCCCACTCTCCCTCTTCTTCTCTCACTCTCCCACTATCCCTCTCACTCTCCCACTCTCCCTCTCCCTTTCTCCCTCAACCCTAAACTCTCTCTCTCTTTCTCTCTCTCTCTATCCCTCCCACTCTCCCTCTCCCTCTCTCAGTCTCCCTCTCTCCCTCTCTCCCTCCCTCTCCTTCCACTTTCCCTCTCTCTCCTCTCCCTCTCTCTCTCTCTACTCTCTCCTCCTCTCTCCCTCTCTCCTCTCTCCTCTCCACTACCTCTCCTCTCTCCAATATCCCTCTCTCTCTCCTCTCTCTCTCTCCTCTCTCTCTTCCACTCTCCCTCTTCTTCTCTCCTCCTCTCCTCTTCCTCTCTCTCTCCCTCCCTCTCTCCTCCTACTCTATCTCCCTCCCTCCTCTCCCTCTCTCCCTCCATCTCTCCCCTTCTCTCCCTCCCTCTCTCCTTCTCTCCTCTCCCTCTCTCCTCTCTCCCTCCCACTCCCTCTCTCCCTTTCCCTCTCAATCTCCCACTCTCCCTCTCTCCCTCTCCCTCTATCAATCTCCCTCTCCCTCTCTTCCTCAACTCTAACCCTCCTTACTCTCCTTTCCCCCCTTTTCCTCTCCTCTCCCTTCTCCCTCTCACTCTCCTTCTCCTCTCTCCACTCTCTCCTCTCCTTCTCTCTCTCCCTCTCTCTCCCTCCCACCTCCCTTCCTCTATCTCTCCTCCACTCTCCCTCTCTCCTCTCCCTCTCTCAATCTCCGACTCTCCCTCTCTCCCTCTCTCCCTTCCACTCTCTACCATTAACCCTTAGGTCTATGTGGGCACAAATTGGATATCCTATTTGTAGAACTCTGATGTGTAGAGCTAAAATCTTACCATTGCAAAACATTAAGAAATTAAATACAAATCAGATATCCGATTATATCAGATATCAGATTTGTGGGCCATAGAAAAACCCGATGTGGGTCATTTTTGTGCATTCCAACGGACCCTACATTCTATTTGCAGCACTTTGCAAGCGACAAACGTGCGGTTTCAGACATGAAGAGACAAAGATAAACTTTTTGGAGCATCTTGTACTCAAATTTGTCATAAGGAATGATTTTTTAGTATCTTTTATGAGGTATAATGGGGAGCAGCAGTCCTTGGAAGAAAAAATGTAAGAGAAAGATGACAAAAAAACAAATTGAAGAATATAGACAAAGAGATAGAGAAGGTCATAGGAAGAAAATACAAGGTATGTTAAATATTGGTGAACCTGAGACCTATGGTCTTTCAAGTGAAGAGGAAATTGAATATGTTCAAGGTGAAAATGTAGAACATGATATTGAAATTGGGAATGAAAATGTTCAAATTGATATTGAAAATGTTCAAGGTGAAAATGTTGTAATTGAAGATGTTGAACATGATATTCAAATTGGGAATGAAAATATTGAAATTGATAATGAAAATGTTCAAGGTGAAAATGTTGGAATTGAAGATGTTGAACATGATATTCAAATTGGGAATGAAATTATTCAAATTGATATTGAAAATGTTCAAGGTGAAAATGTTGGAAATGATGATATTGAACATAATATTGAAGCAAGTGTAAATTATGTTTCACCAGATTACATGAGAAATGAGGAACCTTGTGTGGAAGAAAGACATATTCCAAATTCAAGACCTTTAAGGACCCCTAAATGGTTAGTTGAAATTGATGATAACATTATAAACAATTTTGAAGGCAAGAAGTCAACATGAACTGTTCGGTTGTGGGCTAGAAGACTTTTCAACCAATATTTTAGCGATAAGACATTGACCGAGCAATGCCAAATTTTTGTATAATTGCTAAAGATGCAAAAGATGAGACCTTTTCTAGTCAAATTGAAGATTCGTGTGAACAAGAAGACCGAAAAAAATTCTATTATTGTCAAAAATATTTTTAATGCTCTCAAGTATATTGGAAAAAATAACAAGGAAAAAGATAAGAGAGCTACTTAGAAGAGAGTCATTACAACCACCCTACTAAGCCATGAATTGAAAAAGGCTCACTTTATGAGACAAACTTGTATTGATTTTGACATAAATCATAAAAATTTGGATAGAGCATTTGCAAGAAGAGAAAGAATAGATGATCCTCTTCAAAATGATACATGGGCTTTTGTTAGGAGGCTTCCACGTGTTGATAAGAAGCTAATCGATAATGTAAAGTAGGTAATTCAGCAATTTTGGCATGATAACTCTAGAGTATCACCCAATGCAAAGGATGTTTTAAAGTTAAGAATTGGCTGTCGAGACCGTACACCGCATCCTAAACATTTCTTGGAATCAAGAAAAACAATGTTGTTCAACAAATTTATTGAAACACATCCAATTATGGAAATCTCGCAAAGGACTTTTGAAAGTTTGAAGCCATTTTATTGTGTGCCTCTTAGGATTCGTAATACTTGTTGTTGCAAATACCATGTGGAGTTTTCAATGTACCATGAACTATTATTCTATATCCATTCTACTTTTCATACTAATGAAATGTTGTAGGAGTGTGATGCAATGCATCTTCCGAAATCATCAAGGGACTTGCTAGATCTATTTTTATGTTCTAGAGATGATGGTTCCTTTTTCTAGAGAAATGATTGTTTAAATGTGAAGTGCTTACAATGTGGTGGCTTGTAAAAGTTTGTTCAATATTTTCATGAGGGTTTCGAACATGAATTTGGAAAGAATCTTGTTGAGAAAAAGAGATACCAGATAGTCAAATATACTTTGTAGAGTGGAGGTGAAGGTTCTAGATGCGAGTTGGTTACAAAAGAATGCAGTGTTGCTGATTTTATTTCAGATTTTAATCTTTTCTACAAATATGCAAGGTATAGTCATAGGTCTTAGTGGTTGGATCAACAATTCAAGATATTTAAGGACTCTTTTTTGATTGGCACTATTATATGAGTGGTTCATTTTGTAGAAAACTACACATTGCAACCACAAAACAAGGTACAATCTCAGTATTACAATTCCATTCAAATTTTTATTTTTGTCCACTTAACATTTAGACATGCACCTGATAGTACAAAGGAGGATTGGAAGATAATCAGAGAGTATCATTTTTATATGAGTGATGAAATATCTCACTCATCCGAGTATGTCCAACATTGTTTCGAGAATTTTTTTGAGTTCTTGTAGGAGCATGATATAGCACTGGGCTGACATCTCATTTGATCAGATAACTTCACAGGTCAATTCAAGAATGCCCATATGTTTTATTGGTTGAGTAGAATGCATGTAGAGAGGGGTGTACCTAATAATTGGAGTTTTTTTGAAGCTAGGCATGGGAAAGGGGATCATGATGGAGCAGGTGCATGTGTAAAGAGAGCTCTAGTTAAGGACCAATTGAAGATTTCAGGAGAAAAATTCAGTGATGCACGTTCTATTGTTGATTGGTGTAGTTCAGCATTGTCATAGGGAGGGACACTTGATTCAATAGTGCATAGATTATTTTGGTTGGTTGAGGAGGGTACAGTGGGAGGTAGATTGGATTGTCATACAATCAAAGATTCTTCAAAGATGCATTCGTTTTGAAGCTCAAATGCAAGCACATGGACCATTTGGACATGATAGTTGGCTTGTTTTTGTTAGAGTTGTATTTAGTGCAAATGGGATCAATGCGATTCAAGTGAGTGGGTGGATACATGGGTTCCACAATATCTAACTTCTTTAACTCAAACTATATCCATGAGAAATAAGACAATGGAAATTTCACTTGATTATGATCGACTTTCAGATCTACTATAGCTAGGACACGTTTTTGCAGTTGTTGCACCGCAGGGGAATGAAAAGAGATCAGAATATTAGTTGGCTCGATGTGTGTGGGTAAATCAAAAGCTAACACAATTGATGGAAGATGATGTGGGTTCATGTATCCTACAGGTTCAGTTGTGGTTGTAGTAAATTGGTTGCAAACATACATGATTAGAAAGAATGGCATACCTGCATTTGAAGACTATGAGAAACACAAAACCATTCTCATGTATTCACACCTTGTTATAGCAACAAATATTAATTTGTTGAATTATCATGCCAAACCAAAGACAAAACAACTATGGACACTTAGTAATCTTGATCATGAATCAATATTAGATACTCTTAAGCAAAGAGATGACCCTTCAGGCACACTTGAATAGAATATTCAATAGTGGAAGGTACAATGCTTAGGTTCATTATGCTTAAGTTCATTAGTGTTCTTTATTTAATACTGATATTTTGTATACTATTGCAATGCAAGTGTCTTTAATAGTGATATTTTGTATGTACTTTTGAGATATTTTTGGCACGATTGATCATGGACTTGCTGCAACAATAGCCAACTTTGATCCTTTTAGAGAGGTATGTGACAAATTACAATAATATAAATTGGTTATTCAAAGCATCTTTTATAGTTTGCATTACCAATTCATCATCATTCAGGTTGTGTAGATTAATATAGATTTGTTAGTCTAAGCATCTTTTTTGTTGTGACAATATAGATTTATCATTTGAATTTTGCGATATTCTTGGCATGATTTATCATAGACCTGTTGCAACAATAGGCAGCTCTGATCCTTTCGAAGAGGTATGTGAAAAATTACAATAATATAGATTGGTTATTCTAAGCATATTTTCTATTGTATGTAGTTTAACTGCTACCTTGATGGTTTGTACAGGGGCTTGTCACTCCAGAACGTCAACATACTACTCTTGTGGAAGATTGTGTCCTAAATGCCTCCAATAGGAAAATTTTGTAAAATTTGAATTTTGAAATGTGAAACAATGTAAAATGGTCATAATTGTGTATAGGCATAATCTATATCCAGTCATGTTTTTTGAAATACGGGTCAAATGTCTGGCATTGTATAAATTGTATGTTTAAAATGTAAAGAGATTTTTCTACTTAATCGAGCTACAACCAGAGGTTTTCTTCCTAGTTCTTTCCAGTTGGTATGCTCGTTTGAACCAGGTTTTGTAATATCTCTTATTTATATATAATAACTTACAGTGGCTTGCCACTTTTTCCAAAAACAAAAATGTAAAAACTTCATGTGAATTTCATTTCCCATGTAATTGATTCTTTGATCCAGCAAAGTGGAAACAAGGTATTTGGGTGTGCATGATGTTCAAGTTGATTGGGTAAGATTTTTCTGATGCAAGAGCTAGGTGGCTTTAAACAACACAATTACAATTAAAGATGATTTAAACTCCAATTTTATTGTGAAAACCAAACTTGGGTGCAACTTCACTCTCCAAACCTTGCCACACCCTATAAACTCATCAATCACTTCTATTAGAACTTGCAGAAGCTTGATCCAAACTTAAATTTTTCTGCCCCAACATTTCATTGACATTAGCATGTTGTAACCATCAAGGTTTCCAAGAAATAGCCCTTCAAAGATTGTTGTCTTTTAGCACTTTGGACTCTTAAGGGAAATTGTCGGTCTAATGTAGCTCAAAGTGATTCGGTGTATTTGGGTGCAAAAGAGGACCATACCTAGAGTAAATGTGCTCATTCGGATGTGTTAGAACAATTCGTTTGGTCGTACAAGTTGGAGAATGAAAGTTGCACCACTTTGCAACTTTACAATGCTTGCATTTGGCAACTCTTCCTTCAACTGAAAACTCACCACCATGAGAAAACGCCTCCGAGATAGAAAAAACTGAGAGAGGTTATTGTATATGGTCCCAACACAATCCCATATCCTCAGATGAAGAGTCTGTAAGCATCACAATTTTTGAGAAATATCCCTTCAAAGATTGCTAACTTTTAGCACTTTGGACTCTTAAGGGAAATCATCGGTCCAATGTAGCTCGGAGTGATTCGGCATATTTGGGTGCAAAAGAGGACCGTACCTAGGGTAAACGTACCCATCTAGACATTTTGGAACAATCCATTTGGTTGTATGAGTTAGAGAATGAAATTTGCACCACTTTGCAACTTTACATTGCTTGCATTTGGAAACTTTTCCCTCAACTGAAAACTCATCACCACGGGAAAACGCCTCTGAAATAGAAAAAACCAAGAGAGGTTACTGAAGATGGTCCCAACACAATCTCATATCCTAAAACGAAGATTCTTTAAGAATCACGATTTCTGATAAATAGCCCTTCAAAGATTGTTGTCTTTTAGCACTTTGCACTCTTAAGGGACATTGTCGGTCCAATGTAGCTCAGAGCGATTCGGTGTATTTGGGTGCAAAATAGGACCATTCCTAGCATAAAAGTACCCATCTAGACATGTTGGAACAATTCGTTTGGTCATACAAGTTAGAGAATGAAAGTTGCACCACTTTGCAACTTTACACTGCTTGCATTTGGCAACTTTTCCCTCAACTAAAAACTCATCACCACGGGAAAATACCTCTGAAATAGAAAAAAATGAGAGAGTTTATTGTAGATGGTCCCAAAACAATCTCATATCCTCAAACAAATATTTTGTAAGCATCACGGTTTCCAATAAATAGCCCTTCAAAGATTTATGCCTTTTAGCACTTTGGACTCTTAAGGGAAATCGTCGATCCAATGTAGCTCAGAGTGATTCGGCATATTTGGGTGAAAAAAAGGACCATACCTACCATAAACGTATTCATCTGGTCATGTTGGAACAATCCATTTGGTCGTACGAGTTAGAGAATGAAAGTTGCACCACTTTGCAACTTTACACTGCTTGCATTTAGCAACATTTCCCTCAACTGAAAACTCATCACCACAGGAAAACGCCTCCAACATAAAAAAAATTGAGAGAGGTTATTGTATATGGTCCCAAAAAAACCTCATATCCTTAGACAAAGATTTTGTAAGCATCACAGTTTCTGAGAAATATCCCTTCAAAGATTGTTGTCTTTTAGCACTTTGGACTCTTAAGGGAAATCGTCGGTCCAATGTAGCTTAGAGTGATACGACGTATTTGGGTGCAAAAGAGGAACATACCTAGCATAAATGTACCCATCCAGATGTGTTGGAACAGTTTGTTTGATCGTACGAGTTAGAGAATAAAAGTTGCACTACTTTGCAACTTTACACTGCTTGCATTTGGCAACTTTTTGCTCAACTAAAAACTCATCACCACGGGAAAATGCCTCTGAAATAGAAAAAACCAAGAGAGGTTATTGTATATGGTCCCAACACAATCCCATATCCTTAGACAAATATTTTTTAAGCGTCACGATTTCCAAGAAATACACTTTCAAAGATTGCTTCCTTTTAGCACTTTGGACTCTTAAGGGAAATTGTTGGTCCAATGTAGCTCAGAATTATTCGGCATATTTGGGTACAAAAGAGGATCATACCTAGCATAAACATACCCATACATACATGTTACAATTTTCTATTTGTTCGGATGAGTTAGAGAAGGAAAATTGCACCACTTTGCAACTTTACACTACTTGCATTTGGTAACTTTTCCGTCAACTGAAAACTCATCACCACGGGAAAATGCCTCTGAAATAGCAAAAACTGAGAGATTTTATTGTATATGGTCCCAACACGATCTCATATCCTCAGGCGAAGATTCTGTAAGCATCACGATTTTTTGAGAAATAGCCCTTCAAAGATTGTTGTCTTTTAGCACTTTGGACTCTTAAGGGAAATCGTCGGTCCAATGTAACTCAGAGTGATTCAGCATATTTGAGTGCAAAATAGGACCATACCTAGCATAAACATACACATCTAGATGTGATGGAATAGTTTGTTTGGTCGTACAAGTTAGAGAATGAAAGTTGCACCACTTTGCACCTTTACACTAGTTGTATTTGGCAACTTTTCCCTCAACTGAAAACTCATCACCACAGGAAAATGCCTCAAAGATAGCAAAAACTGAGAGAGGTTATTATAGATGGTCTCAACACAATCTCATTTTCTCAAAAGAAGAGTCTATAAGCATCACAGTTTCCAAGAAATAGCCCTTCGAAGATTGATGTCTTTTAGCACTTTGGAGTCTTAAGGGAAATCATCAGTCCAATGTAGCTCAGAGTGATTCGACGTATTGGGGTGCAAAAGAGGACCATCCCTAGTGTAAATGCACCCATACATATGTGTTGGAATATTCTGTTTGGTTGTACGAGTTGGAGAATGAAATTTGCATCACTTCACAAATTTACACTACTTGCATCTGACAACTTTTCCCTCAACTGAAAACTCATCACCATGGGAAAACACTTCCGCTATAGCAAAAACTGAGAGAGGTTATTTTATATGGTCCCAACATGATCTCATAGCCTTAGACGAAGAGTTTTTCAGCATCAAAAGTTTTGGGTAACATTCTGTCAAAGATTGTTGCCCTTCTACACTTTGGACTCTTAAGGATTTCACTAATTGAACGTAGCTCGGACTGCTTTGGTCTGTTTGGGTATGAAAGGGAACCAAACCTAACCTAAAATTACCCATTTACACGTGATGAAATAGTTGGTTTGGTCATATGATTTGTAGAACAAGATTTATTGATGCCCTTACAAGTAGTTTTCAGCCTCCAATCAAACTCCAATGTTGTTTTTTGTGCAAAAAAAAGCCATGAGACCATAGCTTGTTGTGAAAAACTAGTCAAACACCTTTATTTCAACCCTACCACAACTTATAGACTCCTATCTTGCACTTCCCTTTACAATTTTAATAATTTTCCTTGAAAAGACTGCATGGCAATTTTGACAATTTTGAAGCAAGAATGATTTTTTGGCATATTGGACCCCTGGACTCAAAAATTCAACTTAATACACCTTAAATGGTCTTCATTGACCTTATTTAGCATAAATATATCACACCTAACCTCTCAACCTATCAACCTTCAAATGTGTAATCTTACAAATAGTATATTAGGTGGGAAACTAGAGAGGAAGAGTTGATGGTGAGTGGCCTAGTGAAGGCTAGAGAAGAAGAGTTTGAGGAATATGGTGTTAGGATAGGGTATTTTCCTTGGTTTTCATATTTTTTGTGTGGAAAATGTATGCTACCATGGGGATGGTTCTAACCATAAAGAACTTGAGAAATATTGTGAAGAGAAGAGTTGAAGGGCATAGATACATGGCTAGTTGGCAAAAGCTTATGGAAGAGCATGAAATGGAGATACTAATGTATGGATGTTTAGCTTTTTGTACTGTATTTTTTTGTGCAGGTGTTAAAGCTTGGGAAACACCATTTTCAGGTGTCAATGAAGAAAAATATCAGCAAGAAGATCCATTTCAGAAGGATCAAGCATGGCAAGACCAAGACAACGCAAAGCATGAAGGCTACAAAATCCCTCGGATGAAGATTTCCATGCAAGTGACTTGGAGTGGGTTTGAAGGGATTGTGAAGAAGATAGGAGTAGACCTATGGATTGATTTATGGGGTGTAAATATTTTGTACCCAAGGAGTATGGTGCAGGAGCACCTAAAACATGTAAGATTTCATGAATTGACAAGGCCATTCCTCATTTTGTATAGGTTGTACCTCAGAGGAATGGGCATTAATTAGATAGGGGTAGGTGTAGGAACAAGTTTTTAGGGGTGATAAAGGGATAAGAGAGGTCTGAGAAGGCTTCCTTGTTAAGAAACATAGATTTTTGTGCCTTTTGAGTAAGGCTAGAGAGTGCATTTTTGAGAACTTGAATGAAAATAGGTTGGAACTTGTTGGAAACTATTGGAACGGGTGTATTTAATGGTGTTTAAGAGGTCTGAGTGATTAAGAGTAACCTAAGAAGAGTAAAAGTGTGAAACCCTAGTTGGAAGGGGCAAAAACAAGGGAAAATTGGTGATTTTACAAAGAAAGTGTAAGCCAAATTATGGGGCGGCATAATACAATGATGTTTTAATTTTAAGAAGAAAAAAATTAAGAGGGAATGAATTGGTTTTAGGATTGAGTGAGGTTAGAGCATACAAGTTCCAATAAGCCCTACCAACAAGCCAGTGAACTATTTGATAAAAAGCTTTGGTAGACATGTATGAAAAATGTGGTAGCATAGACAAGGCAGTGGACTATTGGAAAAAATCCTCAAAGAAATGTGGTCTCATAGAATTCCATGACAAGCAAATGCAATTGACAACTGTTGGACTAGTTTTTAGCTATGCAATGTGAAGTAATTGCATAACTGCTTAGGTTGAATTTGTAAAAACTATATTGTAATTGAAATTTTTTCATCTATCAACATCTAGTTGTTAGTTATGCAATCTGAAGTAATGCTTTGAGTTTGAAAGATGTACAATGCAATGCAATTAGTGATATAAATATAAACTGCATAATATAACCATTCTTTTTTATGCTATTGTACATTAATATTTAACCATTCCCCAAGATAAAATTTTCAAAGAGTTTAATCATGCACATGAGGAACAAATTAAATTTTGATTGTCAACTTCTATATATCAAATTATCTAATAATCAAGTATATGTCCATATACAAAAATGGCATCGATGCCAACTCAAACAAAGTTTTACAAAATGTGGCATATGCCATCTCAATATCTATTCAAAATTTACATGCCAAAATGTTTATCTCATCCTAAACTACTGGTGGATCATCAAAATGGAGCCTCTTTGAAGCACTCGTTGGCTCTGAAGGTAGCTGCACAAGAAAAATTCAAACCACAATTGAGATTAGTTATACTATATAATTTAAAATCGAATAATTAACATCAAAATCAATATAAATTGAATTTTAATTGAACTCTAAAATTGAAATCTTGATTACCTGAAATATACGTCTCTTCAAAGGGTCAGGAGTCCTAAAATATACCAAATCAACTTTCGAAATTCCAGTCTATATATGTGAACAAAAACATAAAGTTGATCCAAGTTAGCATACGATTATTGGTAATAGGAACATATTTACCAAACACAAAATAAAATAAACACATACCTCTTTAGGTTGATCTTTTTCTTTATCTCCTTCAGGTGTTTCAAAACCTCCTCCTTAAGGTGTTTCAACACCTACTCCTTGAGGTGTTCCAATACCTACTCCTTCAGGCAATGTGTCACTTGTCAACAACGATGTATAGCTCATAATCCCCTGTACATAAAAATGACAAGTGCATATGAAACTACCAATCTATTTCAATGTATGTATAATCAATATAAGATCTTAAAAATATTAACTCAATCCAATTTGAGTTCAATTACCTTCCCCTTATCTATCTGGATGAGGTTGCACCTCACTCGCACTAGGTATTTCCTATAAGAGGAAAATAAGATAAACATATAAGTTATTATATAATTTCATTAATGACAATTCAAATGACAAGCAAGTATATAATAAAAAATGTAAACGAGTGAGTGGAAAAATATATACTGTGTGCATGTCAAAGCCAAATGAAATGGCCCTAAGGGTGCTATCAGTCACCCATTTGAGCTCCTCCTCAGAAATCAACTGTTAAATAGACCATCTAAATAAATATTAGTGCTTGATACTATCTCTTATTAATATTCATTTAAAAACAAATGCAAGTTATGAATTTACAACTTAAATCTTACATGTGTCACTATTCCAACATCCCCCTCTCTAGCAAGAGAGGACTCTGTAGGGTGTGTTCCACTCCCCTGCAACTGATCTATAATGTCCACATCATGGAGGTCATAATCAGAAGTGTATAAGAGATGCTCAGCGGGTTGTACAAGAGGACCCAAGCATATCGGGTGGCACATAGTGAAAGTATGTGGCACACAAATATGTAGACCTAAGGAGGATGATGTAGAAGCACTCAAGCCTTTGCCAACATCACCAGAATGTGGCTGAGCTATTGTAGAAGCACGTGAAACCAAATGACCACTCAAAGAATGAATAGCTTGACTAGTCTATGTGGCTACATTCTGGATAATCTCTGGATGATATACTGGAGGTGGCAGAGGAAGGGGAGGAGGGGGAACATATGGGTGTGGGACTACTCTAACTTCCCCTAGTCTATCCCGAGGCATACCTCCATCAACATCTTGGAAGGGTTTAATGTAAAAGTAATTGACATGATGCCCTAACACAAACTCAGCATATAATTTTTTAATATAGTAAAATGGTATATCAGAATTGTTGTTCAGTGGTTTATCAAAAAACATACACCAACAATCCCAAAATTTATCTAGAATGTCCCTATTCATTTACCATTTTATAGAAAGTTTTTGTTTATTAACATTCACTGGCGAATCGGTGTGGGGATTAGTGAATAAAGAGGCTATTTGGGCTTTGATTATTTGGATATCTTTCACATCATCATAAGACAATCCACATGGATAATATTCCCTCATGTCTTCTCGCCATGAATGAAAATAATTATGTTCGGTGGAGAGGGTTTCTATATTTTTAATTATTTCCTTCAATGTGTTTTTCATATCTCTCAATTGAGGGATTGTCCTATAAAATTCACAAATGCCCCTCAATTGCCCCAATATTTCACCAATTAATTCTTCAATTGGTGGCTATAGAGGTAGTGGAGCATTTGGCTGCGGAGGTAGTGGAGCATTTGGAATTTGTGCATTTTCATTCTCATCCATAATACCTGATTAAAGTTAAAAACTAATTAATCTAATTGAAATTACACAATATAAATAAAATTCTTATAAAAAACCCCTAATTTTTAATAAAAATCCAAAAAAAAACCTATTTTTTCAAAAAAATCCATAACAAACTCTAGTTTTTGATAAAAATACATCAGCAACGCTAGTTTTTAATCAAAATTCATTTAAAAACATTAATTTTTAATAAAAATTCATTCTAAACTCTAGTTTTTAATAAAAATCAATAAAAAACCCTACTTTTGAAAAAAAAATCATAAAGCCTACTTAAAATTATAAGAATCTAATTGAAAAATCGATTACAACTTTTAAAAAACCAAAAACTTACCTTTGAAATTAGATATCTGGTGAAAGCAGATATCGGATTTTGACTTCTCCTTGTGCGCCCACGTCCAAAATGTGTGAAATGAACTTTAACATTCAGTTGTTTTTATTTATATTGTTTTCACAAATCTGATATCCGATTTGTAAAAAATAGGTTTGGGCATTGCTTTGGACGAATGTAATGACACCCGAGCCTAAAAAAATTCAACTCGACATTTCTATGTTTTTGAGTCGATCCAAAACGTAATTTTTTTCCCATTGCCACTTTTTGGCCCATCATGATCGTGCACATACCCTAACCAAAAATAGGATTCAAGGATGCCTTAGGTACTTCATTCTCATACATATTTTACAATTTCACTCATACATTCGAGATGATATTATAATGTCTACATCATAGGTGCCCATGATGAGGTTAACTTCAAATGAATAACTTGAAATTCTCTTGCTAAACTTGACACACACTTTTATAATGTCTACACCATAGGTGGTCATGATGAGGTTAACTTCAAATAAATAATTTAGTACCATCAACTAGTCTTGGATTTGGCATATACTTTATAACTTTATTTGGGTTTACTAGCTCCCACCTAAACAAAGAAAAGAGATTGTAAATATTACTAATCACATAATCACATAATCAATTCAAATAAACATGTGATATTTCAATAATCTGAAACTTGTGTGCTCAATTATGCAATATCTTATAACTTATCACTAGTCAATCTATTCCATTCAATATCTTAAAAAGTAATTTTTATATGAATATCAAGCATACCTCCTATCTATCAAGATTAAACTTTAGAGGGTCCTTAAAGTAATGAGGATGAACATGAATAGAACATAACCAAACTATTACTTTCTAACCTTTTGGAAACTTGTAACCTATTTTTAAAATAACACAATTTAATCTTCCACTTAGTTTACTAATCTATTGAGAATATGCTACATCAATTTTTTGTATATTTTGAGAAAATTAAAATACCATTGAACTCTATATCCTTTACCACAACTCTAAGTATAAAGTGTGCTACATTTGCAAGTCTAAAAAATTCATCAATCACCTACATACATGGTATAAACATTAGAATATGGGATTGGAATCATAAAAATTAATGTGTATACTTACAAATTAATAAGAACCAATGTGCATACTTACAAATTAATCCAAATAACCATCTAGGTCTGCTCTACTTTTTATTTTGTCAAGTATTGCCTCATGGTCAAACTCATGCACCTTCCACAAGGTCTTGTTCAAATTTCTACCCTCATATTTGATCAAATCAATATTGGATGCCACAACAAGGTTCAAGTAATGAAGAATCTTTAGATGCATGTCAAAGTCCTGAAATAGTCAAACATTAAAAATCTTATTTGAGTACCTTTTAAGCCACATTCTAGTAACAACAACTAAGCTTGTAGGGTATTCAATGTTTTCTCCATCTATTATTGGGGCCTCTAATTTATTTTTGGCCTCAATACAATGACACAAGTAATAATTTGTCCCCTTTTCGTTGTCTTCATCTACAATAACTGCATAAACATGCCCTACATTGATATGTGCAACAAATTAGATGAAATTAGTCAACATTACAAATACAATACAAAGTAAGATAATGATAGGAATTTTAAAAACCATGCAAGTAGATATATTACCTGGTTGAACTAGATCTAATATGTGGTCAAATTCAATTGATGATTCCATCTATTTTAGTTCCAATTTCATTGGAGGGAAATACGTGTGAAGTGGGCTAAGATAATTTAACCACCATTTCTCAACCCACTCCTTTGACTTGCACTCATCCAAAGCTTGCATTGTACATGAAGAACAAAAGCATGCCATATTTTGTGTATGGATACTCCATGAACTTGCATTTGATTTAAGGAAAGAGTGTAGCTCATTCGATCCTATCAGTGTACAACAATCCTCATATGGTGCAATGTTAGTATCATCCATCAACCAAAAAAATCTATGAATTGAAGACTTTCCTTCATTACCTAGACCAATCAAATAATTACCCCACTCAATGATTGATTTTACATCTGTTAACTTTTCATTGTCTTTATACTTTAACTCTTCTCATGCTAATTATCTTTTGAAACATGCTCTTGCACCATCATTCTCCCCCTTTCCATGCTCGACCTCATAAAAATTCCACATATACTAAACACTTGTAATGACATGTATCATACTCAGCTAGTAGAACATGTGCGAGTTCCTGAACTATGTTGCATATTTATCTGACCATATTATATGTTGACTGTATGTTATGCCCCTCTGAGCCAAATCACTATAGAACAACTAGAATCAACCTTTCATGAACTCTGGAGAATGTGTGTGATCATCACTAATATAAAAGTGGTACTCCCTCAATACCTTCCTTTGGTCCTCTATACTATCAACTGCATGAATGAATTCTATGTGCACAAATATAGAAACCTGTGTGGAGTTGTAATATTGTGACTACACCTCACGTTGTGGTTGTAGAGTGTAGTTCTCTACAAATTTGACCATTGAAACTATGCTACCAACTGGAAAGGTGTCATTCCATAGATTTAATTTCAAGTTCAACCATCGAGCTCTATGGGTATGCCTTGCATACTCATACACTATATTGTCACGAAATGTAGATATAAACTGATACATTGGCATCTTCTGAATAACCAAATCACACCTTTTTGTTTTATTACCATCTTTTTTAACGTATGCCACTATTTAATACTTCCTAAACACTACTAGTTTCTTTCCCACCACATGTGTGATTTCCATATGTTGACATACTGACATACGTTGTAAGCCACTGCAACACTGACATGAACCATCCAAGTATAGTTTCCTGTAGAATATTTGGTCATCCTCTCTTTCAGATAAACTTTTTGATAATATCTCTCCTGAAGATTTTGGTGGTCCATGTATGCCACAATCTTGTAAAACATCATTAGTATGCAAATATAAACATATAGAATGATAAACACCATAATGGTTAGAGAATTCAATATGTAATCTACAGCAAGTAGTGTGTGTGTGATTTATCTTGACATAAAAAGGTTTAATCATTTCAAAATATCTTTGAGAAATTTGAATTTGAGGATAATCATCTTGAAATTTATGAAAAAATTTGGTTTGAGTCATATCCAAAAAATTCTTTGGATGTGGCTCACGATTCTAACTGTCGATTCTCCTTCTTACCACATCCCTTTGATTTGGAGATGGCCTTGTGTTATTCTCCCAATAGTCTTCAATTAGTGTTCTCAATGCTTCAACAATTGGTTTATCTTTTCATGGGAGTCTCCCTAAGAATGCCCATAATTCATTTGAATTGGTGCCCCCAATTCTTTGGCACCTTTGAATGGCTCTTGATAAAAAAATTCTATTAATTCTCAATTGTTTACTCATCTTTCTAATGAGATGAGATCTCCTTGTTTGATTACTTACCAAAGTTGATGTAATGACATGTTGAGTGACATTACTATCTTTTGAGTGTGAGATCTTACCCACACTCTCATAAGCATTCATTAGATTCTTCACAATAGTATTTTAACTTGAAGCATTCGATGTTCTCAACCCAAGAATTTTTATGATGTTTTTATACTTTATACCTCACATCATTTCAACAAATAGTTGACATCTCGCAGTCTCATTTAGCCTTTGAAAGAACAATTTCCAAATCTTATCAGCATATCTTCTACAAGTGTGTTTTGGAATCTTACCTTCTATTGGCTGCAAAATATTCTCATCAATATTAATCAAATAATTTAGCTTTCTATTCAAAATTCTGGGTGGTTTTCTCCTAGGTACATACATCTCAACACAAGGAATTTCATCAATATTTAAGTGAGATAATAGATGACATGTCTACCTTTGATCGAGGGTGGAATAGATGACATACCTTGAATTTGACATGGGGATGATAGCATACCTACTTCATCAAATGTGATTGATGATGTACTCTCAACTTAAGATGTGGTGGATGGTGTCCCTCCATATTCACTTGTGGTAGATGGTGTCCCTCCATATTCACCTGCAATAGATAGTGCCCCTCTATATTCACTTGTGGTAGATGGTGTCCCTTCGTATTCACTTGTGATAGAGGGTGTGTTTCTAACTACGGTATTCAAATCTGTCTTAGCACAATGATTTCAAATTCATTCCCTTGTGTCGCCAATGCCTTTTCTCTTTTTTATGGTTGAGGTTACTCTTCAATTGGCTTGTTTTCGTCAATCATATCCAATTTCTTCTTCTGATAATGTTCTCTCATCCATTCTTTTTTCTTTTCTTTATTATTTTCACACTCTTCCAAATTGTTGGTTTATTCCTTGTTCATTTCCTTGCAATGGTGGATAATTTTACATGTAGTATGATAATGAGACAAATATTAGTTCCTAAAAAATGAATCCATACAAATAAATGAAATATGTCATTCAAGGCTTCATACAAAATACTTACAAACATCTTGTAGAAGAGTATTTCTAGCATAGACAAAGGTCACATGAATTTTTGGATGGATTTCCTTAAAGAAATATGGTCACGTTGCATGTCATGATTGTAAGATAGGCTCAAAATGGAAGCATGCACAAGGCATGTGAATTGTTTGACAATAATATTTTGGTAGACATGTATGCAAAATGTGGTACCCATTGTGAGTCCCAATCCTATACCTGCACAAATACAAGAAACAAACACATCAATAAGCTTATATGCATGTCAGAATCAAGATTCGCCATGAAATTCATCTACAATACTTAGAATAGGAATAAATGAAGAAAAAAGCATAAAAAGTAATTGAAATCCTATTTAAGCATGTAAAAACTCAATCCCATGGAGGAATTGGTGTCAATTATGTGTAAAAATGGGCATTTTCTCAACTCCTTTGATGCAATGTTGATGAGTGATCCACTTTGATGAAGATTCAATCAAGCTTCATGATGCAAAACATGCATAACCTAGCTAAGATCTTGATGAAATGGATGGAAATGGATGTGCTTGAGGATGAATTTGAGTATAGTAAGTTTACTCAAATGGTGGATGATAGAATGAGAGGAAGAGTCTCTCATTTATAGATTTCCAAGTTGGAAGAATGAGTGAAATTGAGCAATGTGGGATCATTCAACATCCAGTGGCCAAGTGTCACTTGTCAAGATGTTAATAGTTGATGGTTGTGCAAGTTTTGATCAAAGTGTCAATAAATGACATTAGGTGGAATTTCAAAATAGTGAAATGACTTCTTGGAGAGGGAAGAAAATGGAGTTATGGCCACTTGGCTCAAGGCAAAAGGACTTGTAAGGTGAAATAAATGTCTTATTGGAAGGACCAAGTCCACTTGAATTTTGAATTCAAATTTGAGGGAATATTCCTCCTATATGCCATGTGAGGGAAAATAGGAGATTAAATAAATCAAATTAATTGATTTATTGTGCAAGTTGCATTCTCTAGATGATGTGACATAGATTAAGATTGAATTTAACCAAAGTTTAATTAATTTAATAAAAAATTAAGAGATGTGACAATTTAGACTTAAATTTTGTTGGTGTAATTAATTATTTAATTACACTTACATAAGTTTACTTAGGCATAATATTTAATTAATTAAGTCCTAGGTTGAATTATTAGATAAATCATTTAATAATGGGGTCATTACCCTTTCCATGTTTGTAGGAGATAAGATTCCTTCTAGAAGATGAGTTGTCTTTTCTAGAACTTATCTCTATCACTTCATCATTCCCTAGGTAGTTAGTTAGGGTTCTCATGTTGTTAGATCATGACACATGTCAACATCATATTAACTACTACATCTCAACCTTGCCTATATAAGCAAGGCTCCATATGTACTTTGTCATATTCAATTTGGAATTCTTGCATCTTAATGATAGCATAATATTTCTGTCATTTCTCCCTTGTGGATGTTATTTTGTCTTGCAGGTGATTTTGGGGTGTTTGAGGAGTTCACCATAAACTCATACATGTTATCAGAGCTCCACTGTTGCAAACTTCTTCCCAGATTTGAGAGACAATTTTGGTGTGAAAGTTTTGTTGGGTGTGATTTAGGGTCTTGAGAACCTCTCCGTTGAATCCAAGGTGTTAGAGAAAGTCAAGATCGACTTTTGTTTTGTCAAAATCTGACATATTTTGTCAAATCTACAAGGGTTTGAAGAAATTCATTTTTATTGCATTCGTTTTTCATTTTTGCTTCAAAAATCTAGTTTCCACTCATTTGTAGGAAAAATGATTTGTGTGTTTTGTAGCCAAGGTCAAAATATCAAATGGGTATCTTTTAGATTTTGCATATCTTCCACATATTTGGAGGAAATTTCCTGTACAAAAAGTGGCGCACGTCATTTTTCTCCTGGCTAAAGGTTAAAAAATAATAATTTTTCATATTCTGCTTGTTGGATCAAAAAATGATTTATGGGTTTTATTTTTAGCATCAAAATATTTCCACGTTTCTATTTTTGTTCACAAAAAGTGAATAGATTTTTCAATAATCAAATCAGAAGTAAATTTTTTTGCTAGAAAACCCGTTTCCTGTAGGCTAAATTCAACATTTTTTGAAAAATCCATAACTTTTGGCCACAGTGTCCATTTTTGGAAAACGAAATATCGTCGGAAAGCTGGAAGTCTCAATTTTCTAGTGGTATAGGTTTTTCATCGAAATTTTTCATTTTTGTGACATATTTTTCTAGGTGAAAGACAAATCTCTATTTTTGACTTTCGAGCTCATATCTTTGTGTACAAAATGGGTTTCTTAATTACTTTGGAGAAAGGGAACTATAGGAAATGGAGTAATTTAATTCTCACTCATATTAGTGAGTGGAATCTATTGCCATATTTGTTTAATAAAGTTCCTTGTCCTAGTATAGATGATGAGTATTGTATTTGGAAAGGCCTTAGGGCTAGAGTCTTTAGAGTTATTTTTGAAAATATAAATGATGACATTTTGGAGACACTTATTCAATTTGAATGTCCTCATGCTCTTTGGACTCAATTTAGAGAGATGTATGGAGACCATGATTCTTCTCTATCTCTTGAAGATCCTCTTTCCTACTCCAACGTGTTTCTTCATTCTTCAGAGTTGATAACCCATGCTTGTGATCCTTTGGAGGAGATTGTAGATGCTTCAGAGGTTCCTGATTCTTCAACTTTTGTTGATGAGTCATTGAGTACTTCCAGTGATTCATTGCAATAGGTATTTGATAGTCTTCCTGATTGGGATTCTTATTTGACAAAAAATTCTTCTTTGTTTGTGGAATCTCACATTTTAGATTTGGAGGACAAATTTGAGGGTTTATCTCTCCTATTTGATGATAGTCATGGATCAACTATTGTCACTTCATGTTCATCTTCAAGGATTGTTCAAGATCAGTTTCCACTTGTTCCTGGTTTGTCATAGTTTGTTGTGATTGGGCATGTACCTGATTGGATTGTGGCATCATCATCATCCAAGAACTTGACAACATGTGAGAAAATTTCAGAGACACAATCTTCATACATATGGATTCCTCTTCCTATCACTTCCTATCACTTCCTATCTAGAATGGGAATTATTCTTGCATTTGTACTTGGTGTGTCTTCTTCCTAAGGGGAGAAACATTGTTTGTAGGCATTGGATTATGTTTTTTCTTCAAACATTAACAATGTTTGCAGGTGATCACACATTGTGGGGGGGATATCTTATCTCTCTTTTTCCCTCTTATGGGGGGGTCATTGATTTATATACATGATGGATGTATTCCTTGGGGGTATCATCGCGTTGTCCATACATCATGTTTGTTTTATTTATTTTTCTCTCTTTTAGACAAGATTTTTGTCCCATTGGGGTTTCTTTTTTTCTCCGTTTGTGAAGGGTTGCATTACATTTGTACATGGGTACATAACATGGCTAGTAGTCGGGACCCATCATTGCATCCTTGCATCATTTGCATAATAATTTCCTTCCTAAGTTTCACTTATGGGGGGTGTTGGTGTAATAATTATTTAATTACACTTACATAAGTTTACTTAGGTAGAATATTTAATTAATTAAGTCCTAGGTTTCATTATTAGATAAATCATTTAATAATGGGGTCATTACCCTTTCCATGTTTGTAGGAGATAAGATTCTTTATAGAAGATGATTTGTCTTTTCTAGAACTAATCTCTATCACTTCATCATTCCCTAGGTAGTTAGTTAGGGTTCTCATGTTGTCACATGTTGTTAGATTGTGACACATGTCAACATCATATTAACTACTACATCTCAACCTTGCCTATATAGGCAAGGCTTCATATGTACTTTTCCATACTCAATTTGGCATTCTTGCATCTTAATGATAGCATAATATTTTTGTCGTTTCTCTCTTGTAGAAGTTATTTTGTCTTGCAGGTGATTCTGGGGTGTTTGAGGAGTTCACCATAAAATCCTACAAATTTATGTATTGATTTAAATCAAATTGAGAAGAAAGGTTTAATTAAATGAATGTTTTTATTTATTTAACTAAAGGGGATAATGTTAGATTAAACCAAATAAGGTTTAATTTATTCAATTTAATAAGAGGACTTTAGAGATTTAATCAAATGAGATGAATTATTTAATTAAA
This sequence comes from Sequoiadendron giganteum, assembly GCA_007115665.2. Lineage (NCBI taxonomy): Eukaryota > Viridiplantae > Streptophyta > Pinopsida > Cupressales > Cupressaceae > Sequoiadendron > Sequoiadendron giganteum. Next base: position 648,814,413 of record CM021102.1, read on the forward strand.
GAGGGATTGAGGATTAATTAAATTAAATTGATTGATTTAATCAATAGAGGATAAAGACCTAATTAAATAAATAATGATTTATTTAATTAAGAGATGAAAAGTGATGATAAGATGAGAGTATGATTTAGGATGAAATGATGTTAGTAATTAGGATTAAGTGCATTGGTCAATTTTTCATGTCTACATTTTGCCCCTCTTTGAAGAAATGCACTTGTTGTATTAGTTCAAAGAATAAATTGTTGTAATCAAAGTTCAAAATTTCTCAATTTTTTTGAATGCCCCACTGTTGCCCCAGTAGAAGGATTATGTTGATATGTTGCCCCCTTGAGAGATCGGATGAAAATTTTTAGTTTTTGGATAATCTCATGGAAAAAAAGGACAAGGTGCTTGACAGGTCCAAAAAATGCCCTAGGATGAAAAAAAATGTGTTAAAACGCCAAAAATGATGCAACATGGCCCTCGGTTGGGAAAAATCGGGATCAGGGGGCCAAAACCCTAGTTGGATGGTCAAATTAGGTCAAAAAACTCTAATTTGTAGCCTTAAATAGACCTTGAGGGGTCACTTTCAATTCATTTGCACACTTAGCCTTTAGAATTTTTTATATTCTGAGCTTTGAGTTCCAATCAAGATGGTGCAATGACAACTTCCCAGGCACATGTGAGAAAGGGTATGAGTGCACCAACGGCCAGCCGGCATAGGACCCGTGGTATGTACCCCTATCTCAACTTTTAATTTTCTTGTTTTACGTGCATTTAATAGGGTTTAAGTCAACTTTAGGTCAAGCGGTGCTATATAGCACCACTACAAATTCTCAATCGGTGTCGTGTGGCCTCAAATTGCATCGCATATGAGAGTAGCATCATCACAGGCCAATTAGGAGAATTAGGGTTTCGGCCAAACTCCGTCGCACATGAAAACTGGACCACTTGGTGCAATTTGAAATTAGGGTTTCGGCACAAAGTCAACCGCACATGCAAATTGGACCCTGCAATGCACTTTGGAGTTTAGAATTTGTCAAACTTCACCACGATAGTGTATTTTGGAAATTTTCAAACTACACCGCATTTTTTGTTTCAAATACGAAAAGCTGACACGGGAGGTAGATTTTTTTACGAGACTTGACGCAATGGTTTCCCTTGTGTAGGATGAAATTGACATACTTTATTCGAGGGAGCACAGATGGTCGGTGCTCAACATATTATAGGGTATGCACATATTCCTTGAGGAGCAGCTTGGTATGCTTGGCCTTTGGTTCATTGCGTACGCTCATCCTGTTTGGACCCACTCGGGGATGATGACAGCCTTGGCGAAGTGATGGCCGAGTGCGACCTCTTCCTTCCATCTTCCCACCGGCAAGGCTACTGTTACTCTCGAGGATGTTTGGTGCATCCTACAAATGCCTATCGATGGAGAGAAAGTTATCTATGATCCAGATGCTAGCAGGGATGCTTGCTATGATATGATGGGTGTTAATGAGATTTAATTTTCTGAGTAATAGATAGACTTGGAGAGGTACTGGGGCATAGTGCCCACCTATAGATTGATTTTTATGGCTATCATTTTAGGTCTTGTGGCACTAGATCGGTGGGGCTGATACTTTAGTCCAGGCAGGGGGTTGGCTTGGAAGCGGATGGTCATCTGTAGGGAGTGCTTTGCTTGGGGGTTAGTGATGTTGGCTTCCTTATATAGAGATCTTCATGAGTTTGCATACCTTGACAGTAGGGTCATCGAGGCCAGGGTCACTTTACTACACATCTAGGCATGGGAGTAGTGCTTCGTCCATTTGTCACACCGGTTTTTCTAGATATTGATGATCCTGTCATTTGGTTGTATGGGGGATCGCATATTCGCTTCACCCACATAGGTATAGGAGGCATTTCCCACTAGTGACAGGTGCTTGATGAGATGCGAGAGTTTTTTTGGAGGCCCTGGATGGGTATAGGCCCATGGTACAATGATCATGAGCAACTATTTTTTTCTCGTCAAAACAGGTGGATGCAGGGCCGCGAGTACACCATGATAGAGCAGTACCTCCCAGATAGGGTGGCCCGACAGTTTGGTGAGGTTTAGAATAGGTTGGATGACCAGTATGTGGCGATATTCACCTATAGCATGAGAGAGATAGCATGGGGTCAGCCGATTCCAGTACCAAAGGCGGTAGCCTCGTTTAGGCAGCTAGTGGTCAGGCCATGGCCATATGATCAGGGATTACACAGGCCTATATAGCTTGATTCAGGCCTCCTCTCCGATTGATAGTTCCAAGCACAATTCTTCCATGACAGAGGCCAAGAGGTAGCAGACAGGGAGGCAGAGGCGATGCTGACAGAGATGGAAATGGGGACAGGGGAGGCTATGGCCCTCCTCCACATTAGACACCACCACGTGACCAGGCATTCCCATGAGATGAGGCACCATCACAGGACCAAGCACCACCATGGGACTAGGCACCACCATAGTAGCTACCCACACAACCAAACCATAGGGATACCTTGATTTAGCAGCTTCAAGGGAAGATACAAATTTTGATGGTTGAGTGAGATCAGGATTGGTAGCAGGTTTGGGCAGTTACCACTAAGAAAGACTAGGCCTGAACCGAAAGGGATCATGAGATTAGTCAGAGGCGACAGTTGGAGAGTATAGCCTCATCTTCCCAAGGCCAGATAGTATCTTTGAGGGCATACCGGGAGGTGGTTAGAGAGGTCGAGTACTATCGACAACACTATAGGTAGGCAGTTCCGCCAACAGGTCAGGTGCCAGACTTTTCACAGTAGATAGGGATGAGGCCTCTCAAGGACCATGGTGAGGGGCACAGACAGTAGGGCTAGCCCTTCGATCACAGACAATTTATCATTTTTGATCCATGGGCTATGATTATTGCCCCTACTGTATCATGTACTTTGATGTATATACTTGATCCAATTTTTGTATCATGACAGTTGTATTATTTTGATGATGATATATATATCAGATGGTCCTATTTATGAGATGTTCTATGATGTATGATGTATGGATGCATTTCTTTTTGTACTTTTCTATGCATTTTGATGACAATCATATGGATGTAGTGTATGCAAATGATTATGTAATGATATGCAAATTATTAATGATGTAAATGATATGCGACTGATTATGTAATGATAATGGATGCTAATGATTTCTATTATTCCCTTAATGATTCATGTAATTAATGATATGAGATGAATGTAATGCAATAGTTTCTTAAGATACTTGGAATAACAAATCTATATTATTCCTCATAACTTCAGATGATGATAATACAATATTATATGATGTAGTATGATCTATATGATATAATATGAATTTATGCTGATGATTTTATGGATGCAAGGAAAATGCACTTAGCGATATTCTAATTAACTATCATGATACCTTGTTAGTATGGAAATAAGATGGAATAAAAGAGATCCAAAAGTTGTTAAATGATGATGATTTTCTTACAAGGAGTCAATATTTTTAAAGGGCCAATTAATTTATGTTTGATAGCACACATAGGTACGATGCATCAAGGTATAAAGAACTAGGATGGCATTGTACCTAGTGTGATGGACTTTGACTCGACAATCAGATAGAAGTATTCTTGTTCACACTTAGTATACGGAACCTCATTCAGGATGTAGTTTAGACATTCTAGGCATCTCGAACCAAAACATAGGAAAGAAAGCCTTCCTATGTGGTCAACAAGATATCTAAAACACCCTCCCTACACACCAAACAAAGCATGCATGACTAAGTTATTCTACAAGAGTGTCCCACAAGCATAGTAGATAAAAAGATAATGATCGTTGCCCCATTCCTTTCTCTCTAAACCTATTTTTTTTAGGCATCATTGAGAGGTCCTTGGAACGAGAGCAATAAAATAAATCTAAAGAAAGGACAAAGTAAACAACAAGCTAATGTTCTTCATACCGCTAGCCAAGACTAAACTATAGTGGGGTACCTAATTTTGATGTCCATCGTGAGAAGGATGCATCCTAGGACATGTTCTGATAATCGTTTTGATGGGATTGACTGGATGATAAGCTACTGATACTCTGAGTTGATCAACTTGCTTGCTTGGTGACCTAAACTTGAGACTTCTGACAATTAGATGTTCACTTTTGAACCTTCTAGACTTGCTTTTGATTGCTTTGCCAAAGGATGAAGGCAATGGTTGATTTATTATGAATGAAGATTATTTTGGGTGAAATAAAAATGAGACGGGTGCACCATTTTGGGTTTTCAGATATTTGGATGTTTTTGGAATTTTTAAGATGTTTTGAGGCTATTTTGATTTTTTGATTTTTCATTTTTTTTGGTATTTTTGATATTTTATGAATGTTTTTGGATTTTGTGTCTCTGGGGCCAATCAAGGATTAGCCTTGCCTACGTTTAAGCTCAGAGATGGCGTAGTTTGGCCAAAAATAGACCTGATTACTAATGAGATAGATAGGAAAATGAATTTCCATTTCTATTGCGACAGATGCCTAAACGACTGACGTAAAATGTCTTGGTTGACAATAGACTTGACTCGATGATAAGAATGATGGGAAAATGGATTGCCATTGTGACGGATGCCTAAAGGACTGACCTTGGGTGTGAAATAGATAGGTAAATCGATTGACATTGCGATGGACGCCTAAAGGACTGACCTAAAATATGTTGGGGGATGATCAAAGATAAACCTTGCCTATATTCAAGCTCAGAGACGACATAGTTTGTCTAACAATAGACTTGATTTTTTATTTGATTTTTTAGAATTTTGACCTATTTTAGATTTTGAATGATTTGGATGATTTGGATATGGATATGTGATGATATCAGTTCTCTATTTTAGGATCTTGTTGGAAACCAAGCTAAGGTTGATTGATCAAACTGATGGGTTGATGATGATAAAATTGTTAAGGATACAAAACAATGCAAGGATAGTCTTAAGCAACACAAGGATTGGGAAGGATATCCCAAGATGATGATGGATTGGTAGGATTTGGTTGATCGGGATTTTGAAGCTTGATTTGGAACAAAATTGATTTCAATGATTTGATGTGACGTTGAAGTGTAAGATTAGATACAACTCATATTGATTGGTTGGATTGATGTTTGAAGAAAGATAAAGCTTGATCAGGAACATCGTCTTGTCAAAATATGCCATGGGCTAGTGATTTGGATTTTGGCTTGCAAATTCTTTAAAGAATTTGATTTCATGTTTTCCAATGTTTGGATCACCACATAAGTTGGGGGATATAGATCAAAATTTATTCCCGAAGCAAGATTTAAATATATGCCCCTGTTGTCTAGCAATGTTTGAAAGGCCATGGGTGGATGCTTGGATAGATGTATGGATAGATGGATATGGTAAGGATGCCAAGGATTATATTGAAATAAGGTAAGGGGTTTGGATAGTTGATGTTTATTTGGACAATTCTTCATGATAATGTTGGGTAGGATAGGATCAATGAAAATGACCCATGTCAAGATGTTTACCATAAAAAAGTGTAAAATGTGCACCAAACTTGGTCAAGATCAAGATAATTTGGAAGATGGATGTAGATATATGAAAATGGATGAGATAAATATTTCATGGATGAATGGAATTATTATGGATAAGATGGATGGAATGTTGGCTTTATTATGGATGTGATAAGATGCTTTCTCCCAAAATGGTGCACGTAGATGCTCAATTTTACACATGATGCATGTTTGCCAGGTTTTCATCATGGTACCTGTCCAAAGTGCCACCGAAGTGGTTTTCACTAGAGGATGATTATTATTTTTTACTATTTTCAATCATTTTTCTAATTTTTTGGATTTTTGTATTTTTTGACTTCTTTTTTTTATTTTTTGAAAGATTTTAAGCTTATGCTGAACCACCTGGTGATTCTAATGTAGATGCCTTTGTCATAATGTGCCACTAATATCCTTCTTATAGAAGCTTCTTTGTCAAGATGTGTGCACTTGAATGCAACTTTTGAGATTCCTGATCTGCTTTGATGATACCAGAGTTAACTTTGTCTTTGTGCACACATCGTGATAAAGTGCCTTCTGAATCCTTATGATGAAGGGTCGTTGCCAACACATGGTCAATTTGAGAATTGGATATCATGTGTGGATGCGTGGATGGAGTATTTTTAGGAATAAAATATGGATTGGTTGATAGTTTGCAACCTTTGACTCTCCACACTTGGGAAGATGAGCAATAATGGGTGGATACAAAAGTGTGCATGGAATTAGGACCAACAACAAGATACACTTTGTATGTCGCTTGAGAAGCATGCTTTTGCCTTTGTGGACATATTTGATGGATAATTTTCCCTTTTTTAATTTTTCCCCATAGTTTCTTTGACTAAGGGAGTTTGATAGGGATAATTTTTATTTGTATTCTTTGGTATCCACTTGTATTTGATTTTTCCTTCATGATTCGCTACTTATTTTTCTTTGATGTCATTTTTTGTTCTTTGATTCAAATCTTTCTTTTGATGTTGGTCCCAATTCGTGGATGGGGTGATGATTGGATGAAGATTCATGATGTGGTGGGTTGTAGTATTGGCATTAGTTTCATCATAAGGATTCTTCATGCCCCCTATGTTGATTTTTTCTTGAGACGAATTTTCCCCCAGTATGGTGGTAGTAGCATATTTGTTCTTTGATTCTCCATGTTTTGAGATGTCTTGTTCAAAATGCATTCTCTTAAAAATGACCACTCCAAATGACGTCATTTCAATTTGTTGCTTTGCTGACTCTGGAATATCCTGTTTTGTCTGACATGTTCCCTTGAGTGGATAATACTGGATATCTTCATACATGATGCCCTCAGTCTAAATTCGGGATATATCTGATCTTGATGTTGACAACTGAGTTTGATTGTAGGAATCAATATCCTTCTCTTTTTGTGTAATAATGTCAAGATTAAAGGAATCATGTTCTGAATGAATATCATCTGCATGTCCATCCAAGGAAAGCATCTCATGGGTAGATGGATGAGTATGTGCTATGTGGATGTAATCATCTTGTATAGCTAGGAGGGTGTCCATTATATCATTGTAGTAGCTTGGAGATACAAATTCTTAATCTCGAATGATTTCGGAATTGCTTTCGATATGCTTTGGATCAAGTTCTTGACATGGGTCGATTTCAAAGAATTGATTGCTTATAAAGGGTTCTTGGATATCTTCATTGGGCATAGGAAGTTCTCAAATGTCATGAGGTCAAAGGATGTCCATATTTTTTGGAAAGGATCATTGCTCCAAGACCTTGGTGTAAGATGTTGATCATGCTTTGGAATAAATTCTTGAGATATGTCCTCTAACTCATTAGGTGATGTAGAGACATTTTCAACATGATCATTGGTCAAAGGATCTTGATCATCATTTTCAATGATTGCGGTGGAAATCTGTTAGAATTTTTCTGAGGCAGTAATTCCTGCATTTTTTATTGAGCCAACAATGCTAATTTTTGGTCATATTGTCATGCCAACAATGCTTGTTGTTGAGCTACTTATTGATACACTTGTTGATGGATTGCTTGCAATGGTGCCCGGTATTGTGCTTGTGCCTATCGAGCCTAGTGTTGGGCTACTTGTGCCACTTGTGCATCTTGTGTGGCTTGTTGGGTAGCTAATTGTGCTTGCACTTGCTGAGCAACTAGTTGTGCAACTTGTTGGTTCTGGAGTGCCTTTTTGCAGGCAGATTGTCAAGTGGCTTGCAACACGATGGAGAATTAATTTTCCATGTTATTTTTTGGTGGTTGTGGTGGTGTATTGGGAATGGTGTTGACCATTGTGATGAGCGGAATGGTAGCATTGATTTCCAGGGTTTGAGTGGTGAATGGTGTGATTGAGATGCTTGGTCCTTGCGAGACCACGTTTTGAGATATTTGGGGGGTGGTAGATGATGTGCTGATTGTTGGGGTTGCTTGAATGGTTTCCACCTATTGTTTCGATATTGATGGCAAGATGAAAGTATTTGGTATGGTGTTTTGCTTTATTACTGGAGTATTGCTCAAATTCGGTTGATTGATGGCTGGTAAAGGGGGAAGGACTAACCCAAAAGGTGATACAAATGTCAGAGGTAATGCAAGGAATGGTGGTTTGTTCCCTTGAAAAAGTGATGATGAGGATGGATGAATGACTACCTTTGTCCTGAATAACCCACTTTCTCCTTGCAAAATCATGGGGAGAGAAGTCTGTATGTTCAACAAATAGGTTGGTGTTGCATGAAATGAGGATGAGTCTACATGATTATAGAAAGTAAGTGGAACATACGGGTGTAATTAATTCACCGAGATGGATTTATCTGGTGTGGTGTTGATATTTACTTCTTTGTTGTTTACAAGGTGATGCTTTTGGATTTCGCAAAGCATGGTGCTTCCCTTTTTAACAACTAGCGGGGTTGAAGCGATTGTTCATATGATTTGGGGAATCTACTAAGTGATGTTTGGAAGTGAAATTGGGGGTATGCTCGCAAGAGGCCTTTCCATATTTGGTACCTACATCAAATTCATTAGGGAGTTTGGCCCCTTCTTTTGTTAATGCATGTATATATAGAGAGGGATTAAGTTTCAACATGGCATTGACGATTCTATGATTCTCGGGATTCTGAACCATTTTAGTTATTTCCTCTTGTCATTCCCAAGTCATTATCGGTGATGTCCTCTACATTCCCTTCCTCTTGAGGGTTTTGTGACGGCAAAGAGGAGTTTTTTGGAGGATTGCTTGATCCTGAAAGGTTTATTTCAGAAGTCATTTGACTCAGGTCACTTGAAGTTGATGTTTCCTTAGTGATTTCCATGTTCCTCTTGTGTTGTGATCTTGTTTGAACCATAAAATAGAGATCATTTGATCTTAATCTTAGGCACAAAAGGAGAAGAACTAGGAAAGTATAAGGATCAAAAGTGATGATAAGGATGAGATAAATGGAAGATGGATGATGTGGATGAGTGAAATTCTTAAAGAAATTTGGGGGGGATGCTAAAAATTTTAGGGCTTGAATTGATTTTATTTTGATTTAAGGATAGTTTGACTAGGTGTATTAAACCAAACAAGATGATGATGAGCTTGTAAAACCTATGAAGTTGTGTTATCCTAGAGAAAATTCATACAAGATAATAAATTCGCTAAGTGTGTTAAGCCAACCAAAGTGATTATGAACTTGTAAACCTTAGGAATTTGTGTTATCCTAGAGGTAAATTTGTCCAAGAGGATTGATAATTTGAATGTGTGTTAATTCAAACAAGGTGATGTTGATTTTTCCTATAAGTTTAGCATGAATGATGTTTCAAAGTTCTTAAGAGTTTTTTGGTGAAATGATCTTTGATTTTGATGATGTGAGGGATGGATTAGAGTGATGATTTTGATCCTAGACTTGACCTAGAGAAGACTCTTTCTTACAAGAACTCGGTATTGAAGAACATGCCATACTTATTATGTGAGAAAAGAAAAACTTTGAAGATTATGTTGATAATAGAACTCATACAAAATTGGGTTGTTCTTTGAAGCCTTCTTGTAGAAATTATATACCAGTATTTCTCTAACTTCAAGAAGCCTTTCAAGATGCTCCACACGAGCTTTTGGGCTAATCTTCGTGTACCTTGGTTTTTGGATTTTGATTTTATAGGAAATCATTTGAGAGAACACATGTGTGAGGTCTGATTGTCCTTATCTTTGCTTAATGAGTTCCTTTTATCAAAACAATTTATTGATTATGATTTCAAACTAAATGTCTATGCCTCAATTCCTTTTCATTTCAGAAGGTCCATTATGTGAAAATCAAGGTTTCAAGAGCACCGTTTCCTAGGTTGACCTTAGTGAAAACAAATGATGATTAAACCCAAGCACTTAGAAACCTCTAAGGATGGAATCCCTAGGGTAAGCAAGAGCAAATAGATTTTTCAAGGGTATTTGTTTCCTCCAAAGGGGTTTGAAATTTTGAAGCTATTGTGAATGTTCGTTTCCTAATGTTTTAGATCGAAGCAAAGTGTTTTGATTTCAAGAACATGTACAATCCCTAGGCTGAAAAGACCTTATTTGTTGGGTTCCCACTTGGATAAATCTCGTTGTGCATATTCAGTAAAGATGATTAGATGCTTGACCACACTGACTCCCCCTCATAGTTCACTCGCTTCTCAGGTCAATCAAACATCAATACCCATGAATCTCCCATGGCATACTTTTCATCTCTACAACAAAACCACATGTATACTTGGGGTGGCTTCAAAGGACATGACCTTTTGCACCAATAAATGGATATGATTTTTGTCTTTGCTAAACAAGGGATTTTAATGCGAGCATTTCATTCGTGGGGGACTATCCATATGGCAAGATAATATTGCTTCCCTTCTCATTGGGATAATCCTCGTGATATTAGCCTTTGTTCCAATATCCACACTTATATCCCAGGTGGAAGTCGCGTATTCCCGGTTGGGTCGTTCCCTTGGGTGATTACTTTTTCCCATAAGGTAGGCCCGCTAAGATAAAATATTGGAGGCAATTAATTTACTCAACTTATGATCACCAAAAGGGATTTTGATTCTCAAAATAATTTTGAGGTTTGAGATAAGTGCATACGTCCTTTTGATGATATTACTTTGAATAAAGAATTATAAAACAAAACAACACTTATTCATTTTATTTCCACAAAGTAAAAGTGAATTCTTTTTATAGAACCAAATCAAATGTCAAATTTTCCTTGTGAACCCCAATCCTATACCGCACAAATACAAGAAACAAACACACTAGTAAGCTCATATGCAAGTGAGAATCAAGATTCCCCATGAAATTCATTTACAATACTCAAAATAAGAATAAATGAAGAACAAAACATAAAAAGCAATTGAAATCCTATTTAAGCATGTAAACATTCAATCCCATGGGGGAATTGGTGCCAATTATGTGTAGAAATTGGTCCTTTCCCAAATCCTTTGATGCAATGTTGATGAGTGATCCACTTTGATGAAGATTCCATCAAGCTCCATGATGAAAACCCTACATAACCTAGCAAAGATCTTGATAAAATAGATGGAAATGGATGTGCTTGAGGATGAATTTGAGTATAGTAAGTTTACTCAAATGGTGGATGATATAATGAGAGGAAGTCTCTCATTTATAGATTTCCAAGTTGGAAGAATGAGTGAAATTAAGCAATGTGGGACCATTCAACATCTAATGGCCAAGTGTCACTTGTCAAGATGTGAATGGTTGATGGTTGTGCAAGTTTTGATCAAAGTGCCAATAAATTACATTAGGTGGAATTTAAAAATAGTGAAATGACTTGTTGTAGAGGGAAGAAAATGGAGTTATGGCTACTTAGCTCAAGGAAAAAGGACATGTAAGGTGAAATAAATGCCTTGTTGGAAGGACCAAGTGCACTTGAATTTTGAATTCAAATTTGAGGGAATATTCCTCCTTTATGCCATGTGAGGGAAAATAGGAGATTAAATAAATCAAAGTAATTGATTTATTGTGAAAGTTGCATTCTCTAAAGGATGTGACATAGATTAATATTAAATGTAACCAAAAATTAATTAATTTAATGAAAAATTAGGAGATGTGACAATTTAGACTTAAATTTATGTATTGATTTAAATCAAATTGAGAGGAAGGGTTTAATTAAATAAATGTTTTGATTTATTTAACTAAAGGGGATAATGTTAGATTAAATCAAATAAGGTTTAATTTATTCAATTTAATAAGAGGACTTTAGAGATTTAATCAAATGAGATGAATTATTTAATTAAAGAGGGATTGAGGATTAATTAATTTAAATTGATTAATTTAATCAACATAGGAGAAAGACCTAATTAAATAAATAATGATTTATTTAATTAAGAGATGAAAAGTGATGATAAGTTGAGAGTATGATTTAGGATGAAAAAATGTTAGTAATCAAGATCAAGTGCGTTGGTCAATTTTCCATGTCTACACCCATGACAAGCTAGTGAGCTTTCTAGATTTTCAATGTGGTAGGGTTGACAAGGTAGCGGCTTCTTGAAAAAATGCCTCATAGAAATGGGGTCTCCCTCTCTCAAGTCTCTCTCTCACTTACTCACTCCCTCTATCTCTCTCCCATCTACCCTTAACCATAAACCCTAAACCCTTAAACCCTCTACCCTATAACCTCTCTCTCTCTCTCTCTCTCTCTCTCTCTCTCTCTCTCTCTCTCTCTCTCTAGCTAAGGTCTCTCTCTCTCAATTCTCTCCCTCCTAACCCCTCTCCCTCTGTGAGGGTCTCTTTGTCACTCGATCAAAACTTCTATCTCTCTCCCTTCACCCTTAACCTCTGCTCTCTACCTTAACCCTTAGAAACTAAACCCTTAAACCCTCTACCCTCTATGTCTCTCCCACTCACTCCCTCTCTCTCTCTCTCACTCACTCCCTCTATCTCTCTCCCCTCTACCCTTAACCCTTAACCATAAACCCTTAACCCTTAAATCCTCTACCATCTACCCTTCACCCTCTCTCTCTCTCAAGTCTCTCTATGCTACCCTTTCTCCCTCTCTCAAGGATCTCTATCTCTTTCACTCACTAACTCCTTCTGTATATCTCCCCTCTAATCTTAACCCCCTACCCTCTACCTTTAACTCTTAAAATCTAAGCCCTTAAACCCTCTATTGTATACCATCAACCCTCTACCCTATATATCTCTCCCACTCCCTCCCTCTCTCTCTCTCAAGTCTATCCATCCTACCTCCTCTCCCTTTCATATGTCTCTCTCTCTCTCTCACTAACTAAATCCTTATATATCTATCCCCTTTACCCTTAACCATCTACCCTCTAAACTTAACCCTTAAACTCTAAACTCTTGAACCCTCTACCCTCTACCCTCTACCCTCTACCCTTAAATTAACCCTCTATCCTCTATCTCTCTCCCACTCCCTCCCTCTCTCTCTATCTCTCTCCCCTCTACCCTTAACCCTAAACCCTTAACCCTTAACACTTAAAACCTAAACCCTTAAACCCTTAAACCCTCTACCCTTTACCCTCTACCCTTAACCTTCTACCCTATATATCTCTCCCACTCCCTCTCTCCCTCCCCATCTCTCTCTCTCTCTCAAGTTTCTCCCTCCTACCCCCTCTCCCTCTCTCAATTCTCTCTCACTCACTCACTCATATCTCTCCCCCCTCAACCCTCTACCCTCTATCTCTCTCCCAATCCCTCTCTCTCTCTCACTCACTCCCTCTATCTCTCTCCCCTCTACCCTTAGACCTAAAACCTAAACCATAAACCCTTAAATCATCTAACCTATACCCTTAACCCTCTACCCTCTATATCTCCCCCACTCCCTCCCCCTCTCTCTCAATTCTCTCCATCCTACCCCTCTCCCTATCTCAGGTCTCTCTCTCTCTCTCTCTCTCTCTCTCTCTCTCGCTATCTCTATCTCCTCTACCCTCAACCCTTAAACCCTAGAAACTTATACCCTCTACCCTTTACCCTTTATCTCTCTCCCACTCCCTCCCTCTCTCTCTCTCAAGTCTCTACCTCCTACCCCCTCTCCCTCTGACAGGTCTCTCTCTCTCACTCGCTGACTCCTATCTATCTCCCCTCTACCCTCTACCCTTAACCATTAAACCATTAAACCCTTAAACTCTCTACTCTAAACCCTTAAACTATAAACCCTTAACCCTTAGACCCTAAAACCTTAAACCCTCCACCTTCTCTCTCTCTCTCTCTCTCTCTCTCTCTCTCTCTCTCTCTCTCTCTCTCTCTCAAGTCTCTCCCTCCTTCCCCTTATCCCTCTCTTAGGTCTCTTTGTCACTCACTCACTCATATCTATCTCCCCTCTACCCTCTCCCCTTAACCCTTATACCATCTACCCTCTATCTCTCTCCCATTCTCTCTCTCTCAAATCTCTCCCTCCTACCACCTCTTTCTCTCTTAGCTCTCTCTCTCACTCACTCCCTCTATGTCTCCCCTCTACCCTTAACCATAAACCCTAAACCCTTAAACCCTCTACCCTCTACCCTCAATATCTCTCCTACTCCTCTCTCTCTCTCAAGTCTCTCCCTCATACCCCCTCTTCATCTACGCTTAACCCTCTCTCTCTCTATAGTATTTCCCTCCTACACCCTATCCCTCTCTTAGGTATCTCTCTCACTCACTCATATCTCTCTCCCCTCTACCCTTAACCCTTAAACCCTAAAATTATTCAACCCTCTACCATTTATCTCTCTCCCACTCCCTCCCTCTCTCTCTCTCTCACTCACACCCTCTATCTCTCTCCCCTCTACCCTTAATCCTAAACCCTAAACCCTCAACCCTTAAACCCTCTATCCTCTATCTCTCTCCCACTCCCTCCCTCCCTCTCTCTCTCTCTATCTCTCAATTTTCTTCCTCCTACCCCATCTCCCTCTCTCAAGTGTCTCTCTCACTCACTCCCTCTATCTCTCTCCCCTCTACCCTTAACCCTCTACCCTAAACCCTCTACCCTCTACCCTTAACCCTCTACCATTAAGCCCTATACCCTCTACCCTCAACCCTAATCCCTCAACCATATACCCTCAACCTTAAACTCTCAACCCTAAACCCTTAAACCCTCTACCCTCTACCCTCTACCCTCTACCCTAACCCCTCAACCCTATACCCTCTACTCTATACATTGGACCCTCAAACATATACCCTCAACACTCAACCCTCAATCGTAAACCCTCTACCCTAAACCCTTAAACCTTCTACCCTCTACCCTCAACCTTATACATCTACCCTCAACCCAATACCATAAACTATCAACCCGATAGTTCCTCAACCTTATACCCTCAATTCTCAACTCTCTACCCTATACATTATATTCTCAACCCTCATCTATCTCTATCCCTCCCTCCTCTTCTCTCCTTTTTTCCATTTCACTTCTACCTCCATCTCTCCCTCTATTCATCACCCCTCTCTCTCCTAATCCCTCAACCCTATGCTCTTAACCCTTGAAACCTTAAACACTTAATGCTCAACCCTCAACCCTCAACCCTCAACCCTCAACCCTCAAACCCTAAACCCTAAACCCTTAAATCCTCTACCCTCTACCCTCAATCCAATACCCTCTACCCTCTACCCTCTACCCTCTACCCTCTACCCTAATCCCTCGACACTATACCCTCAACCCTTACACTCTTAAACCCATGTAAACTCTCTACCCTAATCCCTCAACCCTTAATCCATCAACCCTTAAACCCTCTACCCTCTACCCTCTACCCTCAACCCTATACCCTCTACCCTATACATTGGACCCTCAACCCTCATCCATCAACCCTATACCATCAACCATGTACCCTCAACCTTAAACTCTCAACCCTCAACCCTTAAACCCTCTACCTTCTACCCTATGCATTAAACTCTCAACCCTCGATTCTCAACCCTCAACCCTTGATCCCTCAACCCTCAACCCTTAAACCCTAAACCCTTAACCCCTATACCCTGTACCTTATACATTGGACCCTCAACCCTAATCCTTCAACCATATACCCTAAAATATATACCCTCAACCCTCTACCCTCAAGCCTAAACACTTAAACCCTAAACCTTTAAAACTTCTACCCTCAACCCAATACCCTCTACCCTCAACCATAATCCCACAACCCAATACCCTAAACCATCAACCCTATAGATCCTCAACCCTATATGCTCAATTCTTAACCCTCTACCCTATGCATTGGATCCTCAACCCTCATCTATCTCTTCCCCTCCATACTCTTCTCTCCTTATATCTATCTCACTTCTCCATCCATCCCTCCCTCTCTACCCTAATCCCTAAACCCATATACCATCAACCCTTAAACACTCAACCCTAAACCCTAAACTGTCAACCCTCAACCCTTAAACCCTCTACCCTCTACCCTCAAACCAATACCCTCTATCCTCAACCCTAGTCCCTCAACCCTATACCCTCAACCCTTAAACCCCTAAACCCAAATAAACTCTCTACCCTAATCCCTCAACCCTTAAACCCTCTACCCTCTACCCTCAACCCTTAAACCCTAATCCCTCAACCCCTACACCCTCTATCCTATAAATTGGACCCTCAACCCTAATCCATCAACCCTATACCCTCAACCCTCTTCCCTCAAGCTTAAACCCTCAACCATAAACCCTTAAACCCTCTACCCTCTACCCTATACATTAAACTCTCAACCCTCAATTCTCAACCCTCAACCCTTAATCCCTCAACCCTCAACCCTTAAACCCTAATCCCTCAACCCCTATACCCTCTATCCTATACATTGGACCCTCAACCCTAATCCTTCAGCCATATACCCTTAACCCTCTACCCTTAACCCTAAACCCTTAAACCCTAAACCCTTAAAACTTCAACCCTCGACCCTCAACCCTATAGGTCCTCAACCCTAATCACTCAACCCTTATCTCTCTCTCTCTCTCTATCCATCTCACCTCTCTATCCCTCCCTCTCTCTCACCCTCTCTAATTGTCTCTATCTACCCTCTCCATCTTTCTATGTACCTCCCATTCAATTAATCCCTACCACTCTCTCTTGCTCCCTCTATCTTTATCTCTATCTTCCTCCCACTACCTCTCCATCACTCCCTCTCTCCCTCCCACCCCCATCTCTCTCTCAAGTCTCTCCCTTTGGAACCCTATCAAGGTAACTCTCTCTCTCCCCCTCTATCTATCCCTCCCACCCTACCTAGATAAGTCCCTCTCACTCCAACCCCCTATCTCTCTCCATCTCTCTCAAGTTACTCCCTCCCACACCCTCTCCTTCTCTCAATTCTCTCTCTCTCACTCCTCTCTCTCCCACTCCCTCTCTCTTTCACTCCCTCTCACTACCTATCTCTCAATTCTCTCCCTCTTACCCCACCTCACACTCTCAATTATCTCCCTTTGGAACACCACCTACATAACTCTCTCTTTCTCTCCCTCTCTCTCAGTTATCTCTCTCCCACCCCCCTCTCTCTCTCCCTCTATCCATCCTACCCTACCTAGCTAAGTCCCTCTCACTCTAACCCCTTCTCTCCCACTCCCTCACTCTTAGGTCTCTCCCTTCCACCCCCTCTCCCTCTCTCAAGTTTCTCTCTCACTACCTCTCTACCTCTGACTACCTCTCTCCCTCCCACCCTACCTAGATAACTCTCTCTCTTTCTTAAAATTCTCCCTCCCTCTAAATACATACATAAATTCATACATATAAGAAGACATACATACATAAAATCATACATGCATACATACGTACATGACATACAAGCATACATACATACAAACATACAAATATATATACATACATTCAATAAGGTAGAATTTAACACAAATCAATACATAATGTCAGCACGTTATAACGTGCTCTTATTATGTCTTGCTAGACATGTCTTGCACAAAAGCAAAAACCATGTCAAAACTAAGAAATAACACAAGCATGTTATAATGCACTCGTGCATTGGGGAAGGACGGGTCAACTTAGAATGAAACATCTAAGAAGAATAGTTCCTTTGGTGATTTTCATTTCTTCAAATCATCTCAAAGACACAAACTACTATGCCATAAAGCGAAAATAGGCATAGTTGTTTCCCCCATTAATCCTTCTGAGAAAAGTACATGCAGACAAATAACAGATTCAACACATATGAACAAATTCAATTCACAGAATCTAACAACATGCAAGACAAAATAATGAACACACAGATATACATGGGGAAAACCCTTTCGGGTAAAAGACCCCACCCTCCAAAAGATCAAGCCATTGTATTATTCAGCAATGGATAGAGTTACAATACAATCTCAAGATCATAGCCTTTACAGGAGTTACATCTTGTTCCATCTATAGATAATATAGGCAACAACACAAAAATAAAATCCTCATATTGTTAAAATGTTCTCACATATAGTATAGATTCATTTCATCTCACCGGTCGACTCTCTCTGCCAACCTCTCGGCCAACCCAGGTTCACATCTTCACAATTCTATGTGTCTCAATGTTCACAACTACAATGCTCTTCGCATACTGCTTGAACACACATAGTCTGCTCGATCATATTTTTAGCTCTTGATCAACCTCATATCTCTTTCCTATCCAACCAAAAACCATCAAGGTATTTAATTACCCCACTAAACAGCTTCCACCATTCTCTGATTGCACCGACCTACAACATGCATCAAGCCGCCCAGCATTAAAATGGTTACCAAGAATAATATCATCCGTCAACCACCAAAAATATTTAATGCAAATATACATCACCTCCAAAGAATAAATCATTCGGCCAATTAATTGTTGATTTACAATAGCGATGTAAAATAAATGAATAATATCGCACCACATGTCGTAACGCTATTCATCCATCAATTTGTCTGACGTGCCAAATATTTGGTTTGGTTCAACTTCCACAATAGACCAACCGTCAAAAATTTTCCAGGCAACCAAACAACCTTCAAGCAATTTCCCTTCATATACCGCTTGCCATGGCCAAGACCAACTAAGACACGCGTACATTGCTAGTGCAATTTTAGGGAATTAAAAAAGCATCCACAATATTCCCAATAAGTTTCCCCAAAATAGTGACACGTGTTTGAAGCTGGCACACCCCACATGAGTCACTCGAGACCCACCACATGAGGCACGGGACTAGTGAACACAGTTGATCAAGCTACCAAGTGTCAATCACTTAGGCAATTTTGCTCACTTCACAAGATTTTTTCGGTACTTACCACAACTGAGCGTGGAATAAAAAGAGTACCGTTGGATTAATATCATTGCAACCATAGATGAAGATCACCTTTAACAAGCATTAGTCCATTAGCGTAGCCCAGTGTAGAGTTCCACTAATGACCCCAAGTCACACTGATGGAAAGAAACTGCCGACATTGAGAACTCATCCCGACAAAACAAGTTACACTGACCAAGCACTTCAATCAGACTCCTATCTTCATCAAGAGTTAGGAGACTTGCACCGACTGCTCAGGTTACACTGATGAATGGGTCAATGAGATTGAGGCACATATTTCCAACAATCTCCCACTTGATGAATATCTTATTGACCATTCCAAAGCACCAACAACAAACAATATAGAAGCACAAACAATATCAACTTCAAAGGCCAATCCAGATCACCTCTGTGAAAACAATTCTCCAAAAACAAGATAGAACACCAGTTAGAACAACAACCAGAAAACTGACTGCACCCATCCAACTGATCAACCCATGTGACTGAAAATAGCACCCATAGCTCATGTTATTCCATCCAATCTCACATACTTTCAAGGTCTCCATATTAGTAAACTCATGCCAGCAACACAACGAACCCATCAACTGTAGATACAAGCACCATGCACAAACCAATTGAAAAAGATTAAACACATCCAGGTACTCCCATTGCATGGGTAATTCCAAATTTGAAAGAACAACTGCATAAAAAGTATGCCAATCACAACACATAGGAAGTATAACCATGTAGTGCCAAGGAACATGCATAATGATATGCACAACCTACAACCAACTACTACAAGCAACATCTCTCACAACGGTCTTTCAGAGTTCTTCCAATTTCACCATATCTGATAGAAGAAAGAAGCACAAGAACCTCCATGTCATCACCCAAGTGACAACACATGACCACAAAATAGTGACCATCATGGATCCACATAGACATCTAACATCTAAATTTATATGAGATCAAACATATAGGAAGAATAACTAGACTAAAGAGAAACTGTAAATCATAGCATGTAGCATCCTCCTACATACACTTCTACATGCCAGTTGTGTCAAGTATGATCTCCTTCACATCCCAAAGGAAAATCCATTACAACATCCAACCACTCAATTACCAAGATCAAACATAACATAGATCATGTAATCAACATGGATGTAAGCCTCTCATAACCAAAGAAGATCAAACTAGCCCATATAACTATCTCCTACCAGTTCTCATCAATAAATCATATCACATAAAAGCTCAAGGAGATAAACCATTTTGTCCTCCTTCCACTATGAATCCTCCAAAACCATTAAACAACAATTCAAGATCCATATCATGAAAGAAAGCATAAAACACCTCTGAAAGATATAATGGGCAAATACCTCTCAAATAGACTTCATTGTCGACAAGACCAAGAGTGGAAAAAGAAAATGCTCCTCCAAGATATACAAGCCACCATGACTCATCCAAGAGAAATCACCTCGTTGATCTCTGTTGAACTCACATCCAACCAAGGTGTAGGCTACTCATACTTTCAATTATGATCAACACATTTCTCAAAGGAATTTTAGCCTCACCTTATTCTCCATGTATCCATGAACACCTACAACTGATCATATCATGCTAAACTCCATTCTTGCATTACTACACTTAACATGAAGTTCTCATGCATATGACCAATGTACTCAAAACACATAGAATTGCTGGGCCACTTTCAAAGCTCCAAACATCTGAAATAGGAACTTATCATGACATCATGATCTACTCACCCCCCTTAGGAGATACCATGCCTCAAGTGAAAAAATTATGGTTTCGAGAGAAACACAACATGCCAAAACTCTAATGCTCAAGAACAAGTATACATGACATCAAGCAAACAAACTCTAAACCAACATCACTTGTCAAGTACCACCAACATCTCAGCCAAAGACTCCAATCCTCCTCCATGGTTCCAAGATGTTGCACATCCTCAAATAGTGTCCATGCAAATGCTAAAGAACCCTTCTGCAGCAACAAGATCTAAGAGTCCCTCCTAGTAACATCTACAACACTAAAGAAGATCATTCACCACCAAGTGATGAATCCAAAATCACTGCTAAATCTCCCATTGAACCGTGACATCAAGATTTCCAAGCATCATGACCAAACATCTGCTGATCTGAAAAGCCTTTAGGTACAATCAACAACCTGTCCATCTGACAACAATGCCAAACAACACCAAGATCTCCAAACCACACAAACCACACCATCACTGTCAAAATATTACACTAACCAATGTACCCAAGCCTTCCATGACATCATGATCCACACACTATAGGTACCCATAATCTACTATTCAAGTACTCAATACTATCATTCCTCTCATCTCAAAGCAGCCACACCAATGCACAAGTGACCATAGACAAGGCTAGCTAACAGATCTACATCAACACTAAAAAAACCTTGTGCATATTTTCAGCCCACTTCTAAGTTTTCCCATAGAAAACATGTAGGTAAAGACAGCCAACAACATGCTCAACCCATAGATCCAATCAATGAAGCCTACAAATCTATCATCACACTATAAACTGCAAAACTGAGATCTCAAAGAGAAAACCCATGCAGACAACATGACTCAAACACTAGATCAAGCTCAGATCTAATTCGCCAATCATGTCCACAACTCAAGAAACATAGTCTAGGAAACTAGCAAGTAGCACTTACATGCAGAACTGAAACTATCTCATTCATCAACACCCCAAACAACCAGGATCTAGAAAATAGTTTTACCAGCAGCTCCACAAAACCACAAGTTTTTCTTGACTATGTAAAACCTGCAAAAACACCATGTTTATAAAACACTCATGCACATCCATATCCACTACTCATTTGGACAACCCAAGATTCTGCACACAACCATCATGGTTAACCAGAACAATGAAAAATAACATGAATATGCATCATAGAATTTTTAGGAAAATCTATAGAAAACCTTCAAAGCCAAAGAACATGCAAGTACAAGATACATGTAATATAGGAACTCCAGGCTCATTTTAGACCAATTCAAAAACCACACGTATGCACAAGCATACGAGAGATCCATGCTATTCAAAAGTTTTCAGACCACCCAAGATCAACTTCATAGCCTTCATGAGATCATGGTAACAGTGAACAATGCCATCAATGCCACGTCAAAACACCCAGCACAAGTGCAATACTCCATGGCTGAAAAACACCTCAAGCATATCCATCATACCATTAGGGAGCCCCTCACATAGACATGCAGTATGAAACACACTTTGCTACAACACAACCATAAGCATAAAACTCACACCCCTTGCATCAAGATCATTCATTGCCAACTAGGAGCCTCATACCACATCATCACAATATGATCAACTCTAGATTGTCCATGTTCAATGTCTTTCACGTTGCGTTTTGTCTCAAGAGAGAAAATAATTTTACTCATCAAAGGATCAATCATCCCTCCATATTTCCTCAAGCCTAATAGACTAAGAAATCTTCACAGAAGAAATGCCCAGAACCAGCATCCAGAAGAAGGCTCTGATACCACTTGTTGGTATCATAAACAAACCTTGACCTCCCTTAACTAGCTCTGATACCACTTGTTGGGGAAGGACGGATCAACTTAGAATGAAACATCTAAGAAGAACAGTGCCTTTGGTGATTTAAATTTCTTCAAATCACCTCAAAGAGACAAACTACTATGACATAAAGTGGAAATAGGCACAGTTGTTTCCCCCATTAATCCTTCTGAGAAAAGTACATGCAGACAAATAGCAGATTCAACACATATGCAAATATTCAATTCACAGAATCTAACAAAAAGGAAGACAAACTAATGAAAAAACAAATATACATGGGGAAAACCCTTTTAGGTAAAAAATCCCACGCTCCAAAATATCAATTTATTATATTATTCAGCAATAGATAGAGTTACAATACAATCTTAGGCTCATAGCCTTTATAGGAGTTACATCTTGTTCCATCTGGAGAATACATGCAACAACACAAAACATAATCCTCACACTATTACAATGTTCTCACATACAGTACAGATTCATTTCATCTCACCAGTTGACTCTCTCTGCCAGCCTCTCGGCCAACCTAGGTTCACATCTTCTCAATTATGTGTGTCTCACTATTCACACTTACAATTCGCTTCACATAATGCTCAAACACACACTCTGCTCGATCATATTTTTACCTCTTTATCAACCTCATCTCTCTTTCCTATCCAACGAACAACCATCAAGATATTTAATTACCCCACTGACAAGCTTCCACCATTCTCTGATTGCACCGCCCTACAACATGCATCGGGCCGCCTAGCATTAAAATAGTTACCAAGAATAATATCATCCGTCAACCACCGAAAATATTTAATGCAAATATATATCACCTCCAAAGAATAAAGCTTTCATCCAATTAATTGTTGACTTACAAAAGTAATGTAAAATCAATGAATAGTATTGTGCCACGTGTTGTAACGCTATTCGTCCATGAATTTGACTGATGCGCCAAACAGTCAGTTCAGTTCAACTTCCATAAAAAACCAACTGTCAAAAACTGCCCAGGTGACCAAATGACCTTTCAGCAATTTCCCTTCATATACCGCTTGTCGTGGCTAGGACCCACCGAGATAGGCATACACTGCTAGTACAATTTCAGGGAATCAAAAAAGAATCCACAATATTCCCAATAAGTTTCCCTAAAATAGTGACACATTTTTGAAGTCGGCACACCCTGCATGAGTCACTCGGGACCCACCACACGAGGCACGAGACTAGCAAACATAGTTGATCAAGCTGCCAAGTGTCAACTACTCAAGTAATTTCACTCGCTTCACAACATTTCGTCGATACTCACCAAGCCTTAGAGGGCCTTCCCAATTTCCAAAGACGTGTTTTTGCAAATTCTACAATATTTCACATAATCAGGTTCGTGCTCATTGTCAAGATTGCACGTGTTTCAATGTCAAAATAATCAAAAACCTAGGTGATGTTAGGCTCTCTCCTAGCTATTTAACAATTTAATTCTTTCACTTTTTGACAGTTTTAAGACATTGATCTATAATTTCTTTTGTTTGTGTGTTTGTTTTTTGGAAAAAATTAGTGTTTAATGTTTTTTTCATTATAAATTAACCGTTCATCGAAATTTCAAATAAATTACATTTTTAGAAACTAGAATCCATTCTACACGTATTTTTTAAAAAAACAATTAGTTTCCAAAATTTATAGGGGTAGCATGAACAAAATTCTATTTTTCAAGAAGTGTCCACTTTGAAAATTAGTAAAAAATCAAATATTCATTAAAAATTTATCAAAAAAATTGAGTATAAACTACATACTGTTAGCTAATTTCTCACAAAAGCAATTTTAAAAATACTAAAAGAAAATTCACCATGCTAGGGAGCCACAAAAGTTGATATATTATGTTTTTCTAACAAAAACAACACCAATTTTTGTGGTCCCCTCTTTTGAACCCCTTAATCTCAACCATTTTCAAAATAAATTAACTTAGTTTAGAAAGTAGGCTTGGAGCACTACAATCCTTATTTTTGTTGCATCTCAAAATTTTGTGTAACTATCCTCAATTTCACATCCAAGGTCAATATTTCTCGATTTCAAAAGAAAAAAAGTGGCCACTTAAGCCCCCCTTTTGGCCCCTCATCCTTTTGCACTTACCCAAGTGTCATTTTCAAAAGAGATAACCAAGTGTAAAGAATATAAAAACTATCACATGTAATTAATTATATGGACCCTAGATACCTTTTTTATTTACATTACATCAAATTCACATACAATCCTATTAATAATCCAACCACATACCTATGCAATGGTGGCTCAAACTACCTTATTTTTCTCTTGGATTCTCCTTCATAGCTTTCCAGTAGAAATCCCTACCAATGCCACAAAATTCATCTCCAAAAACCCTTACCAAAGCAAATTTCTCTATTTTTACAAATCCTTAAAAAATACAACAAAAATCTTCAATTTTAGTGTTTGTCATCCCTTAAATATCTCCATGGAAAACAACATATTTTGTTTTTAACAAAACCCTACCATAACCTTCTTCCACTATATGCAAGCACCTAAAGTAGAGAAATTGATAATAAAAATGAAAGGTGGAAAAATGGATGTGGATGGTAATGAGGGTTGTTGCAGTCCTCATCATTTAATTAAAGAAATTTCAAATCAGAGTGATGTCCATGGCAATATGCAAGAGGGAGAAGAAAATATTTACATTAAATTATTTTTCTACAAACAAAATTGAAAAGCGGTGCATGAAAGATATTGTTGAAATCAAATCTATCCTAAGAAACTTGTAAAGGGAAATACTAGAAATGTAAATAACTAGAAATGAAATTGTTAGAATCAAATCTATCCTAAGAAACTTGTAAAGGGGTGATCCCACAATAGTGGTTTACAATTTTTGGCCAAACTGGACATTGCAATTGTTATTTTTAACTAAATCTTCATATTTGGGCACCTATACCAGCTAAACCATGAGGAATTTGAAGATGATGAAAACTAGAGTCTCATCACATTTTGTCTGTAGATTCTAAAAATATTTTTTTCAAATTTTTTGGAATCAGATTGCACTTTTTTTTCCATCTCCCATGAAAACTGGTTTTTTTCAAAAAAATAGCATTTTTAAAAAGTGATACTCACCGTATACAACATAATTTTTTTTGTATAAAGGATAAAATTATATTTTTTTCAAATTTAGATTTGTAACTACGATATCTAGCACTTGAATTTGGTCTCATAGTTTTTTATTGAATATTTTTTCCTTAATCAAGTTTTGAAGTCAAACCAATTGCAATTTAGACATAGGCGGACTGTATACAACATAACTTTTTCTGTATGTATCAAAATTCAATTTTTATTTTTTAAATGGATCAAGGACATCAATACCCAGCTTCAACATATTTTTAAAAAATTTATTTTGATAATATGCTATTTTTCCACATGTGCAAAACAGAGAGCTTGACTTTCGGTGAAAAACCTATGTTTAATAAAACTAAAAAAACACATACATAATAAAACCAAAACATATTAAAATTTAATTCGTTGGATAGCTCATTCTGAGGAATACCATCTTCCAGTTGGGTTTGTGAAGTATCCTCCATTTTCATCGTCAACCTGAGCTTTGAAGGGCAGAATTCTGCTAAAATTTGGTGGAAGAGGGGGAGAAGGGAAAAAAGGGGGGTTCGAGCGAACCCCCCTTCGAACGAGCCACCCTTTGCTCAAAAGGGTAAATGGCGGTTCATTCGAAGGGGGGTTTGCTTGACCCCCCCTTATTTTGGAATCCCCATAAGGAAACGTGGCATCACGGGGTTCGAGCGAATCAACTATGCAAAAGGGGGTTCAACCGAACCCCTCTTTTGGGTTCGTGCGAACCCCCTAGTTCAAGAAAACCCTTTAAAACATGAAATTTTCAATGTGTGAGAATTTTCTCAAATTTCCTTCCTCATAAAAATTGTACACTACTATTATGGGTTTACCCAAAGGGAAATACTAGAAATGTACAAGATTGGAAATGAAATTGCTACTAAGAAATGAAACTACAAACAACTACTACTGCTAAAATACTAAACTATATTATTTTATGAAACTATTCCCTCCAAAAAAAGGTCTGAAAGATGAGCCTTATAGTTGTGGAACAACTTGCTAGAAGATAGGAACATGTGCTGGGGGAAAAATATAAGTCTTTTCTTCATCTTTTTGAGTCAATCTCATTTGGTCATCCAAAATAGGTATGCCTATTTTGCAGCCCCTAAACAAGCTCCAAAAAAGTGTTAGAAAGCTGAAAAAGTTATGTCTTTACCTTGTGTATCATTAAAGCTCATAAAAAATCTCCTAGATGCTTGCAAAAAGGTTCAAACTACCCAAAATTGCCTCATATATATGCTCCATTTTTTTGCACAACCCAACAACCTACCTTAGATGCTTGAAACTACCCCCTACATGCTCTCAACTACTATCCCTTAACTTCTCATAGAAGCCCAAACTACTCAACCTCTTCATAAATGCTATCATACTTATCCTTCACTTAGATCCTACTTAGTTCGAGAAATTCTGACGCATGGACTAGTGAAGTTTTCAGCACATGGACTAGTGAAGTTTTCTCTCAAACCACAAACTAGATTTTTGTGAAATTTAATGTCTCTTTTTGCCTTCTTCTAATTTCTATTTAAAATCATCAAGAACCTAGATCATAATTTTTAAGATATGATGAAATCTTGATTGCTGAAAATCCCTCACTTTCCTCATCATTACTAGACTCATAACCAGAGTGGGTGCTCCGGAATTTCAAGCTCGTACTTCTCTTTGACTAAAGAGAACACTAATTTAGCTAATAGATGAGACATTTTTTTTGTCTCATAATCTCCCCCACACCTAAAATATTTTAGGTTCTCCTATAACTCATAGTGAGCTTCAAGAGCCAATTTCTTCACTTTTATTGCAATTTCTCTGTAGATTTTCTAAGAAGTGCACTAGAGATGCTTTTGAGGATATTTTGAGTTACTTTGAAGCTATCTAGAGCTTTTTGTCTTTTCGTCATGGTTGATTCTAAATGATCTAGAATGTCTTCAAATTCCAAAATAAATGTGCAAAAGCTCTTGGGAGTAGAAACTTTTATAGATAAATGCATGTTTTTGAGCTTTAGAGAAGAAGACATAGGATGAGTAAAGCACTTATTTGCAGAAAAGAAACCTACTCTATCCTACTCTACTTATTGATGTAGAGATAGGTTACACAAAACCATTAACTGGTTATGGAAAATAACATCCTTTTCTCAAAACATGGATCAATGCATTCAACTTTTTGAAAGAAGAGGAAACCATGAGAAGAGGATGGATAAATATTTGAACTCTAATTCTCCTCCTTTCTTTGAAATAGTATCCTTCTCCATAATTTTTTATTCTAGTAGATGCATGGGTTGATTGGAAAGATCTTGAAATCCTTCCTCACATTTTCCTGCATGCATGATTGGATGCATCTCCTTATCCTTCAAATATCTAATCGAGTATCCCTCCTTGGACTTTGAAGGTGTCCAAAGAATAATATTTTTCTTGGTGGGGCTTGAATTCATGGTCCTTTAGTTGAGGAATTGCACAAGATTTGTTTCCTTTGCATGCAAGAACCTCTTCCTTTGGATCTTTTTGTTTTTTTGTTTTTTTTTTTTTTGGGGTTCTAAAATAATAAACCTAAAAAAATACTTTCCAAAATAATTCTCTTTTGACATGTTGTCACTAGATCACCATCAACTCCCTAATGACACATATCCTTAGAAACAGTGGCAAACATGATGAGGGTCGATGCAGTCCTCATCATTTAATTAAAAAAAGTCAAACCAAAGCAGTGTCCATAGAAATATGCAAGAGGGAGAGGAAATCATTGGCATGACATTTTTTTTCTACAAACAGAATTAAAAAGCAATACATGAAGGAAATTTTTGGAATCAAATCTATCCTAAGAAACTTGTAAACGGAAATATTAGAAATGTAAAGAACTGGAAATGAAATTGTTGGAATCAAATCTATTCTAAGAAACTTGTAAAGTGAAATACTAGAAATGAAATTTCTATTAAGAAATGAAACTATAAACAACAACTACTCCTAAAATACTGAACTATATTATTTTATTAAACTCTTCCCCCCAAAACAAAGGTTTGAAATATGAGCCTTATAGTTGTGCAATAGCTTGCTATAAGATAGGAACATGTGTTGGGGGAAAAAGATAATTCTTTTCTTCATATTGTTGAGTCAATCTCCTTTGGTCGTCCAAAATAGATATGCATATTTCACATGCCCTAAACAAGCTCCAAAAAGGTGTTGAGAGCTGAAAAAATCATGTTGTTACTTTGTGTATTATTAAAGCTCATAAAACAGCTCCTAGATGCTCACAAAAAGGTTAAAATTGCCAAAAATTACCTCCTATATATGCTCCATTTGTTTGCACAACCCAACAATTTGCCTTAGATTCCTGGAACTACCCCCTAGATGCTCTCAACTAATGTCCCTTAACTACTCATAGAATTCCAAATAGCTCAACCTCTTCATAAATGCTATCATACTTATCCTTCACTTAGATCCTACTTAGTTTCAAAAAAATTGACGCATGGACTTGTGAAGTTGCCTCTCAAAACACAAACTAGGTTTTTGTTAAATTTAATGGGTTTTTTTTCCTTCTTGTTTCTTGATTTGTAACCAAACATCTCAAGAACCCAGATCATAATTTTTAAGATATGATGAAATCTTGACTGTTCAAAATCCCTCGCTTTCCTCATCATTACTAGACTCATAACTAGAGTGGGTGCTCCAGAATTTCAAGCTTGCCGCTTCTCTTTGACTGAAAAAATCACTAATTTAGCTAATAGATGATACTTTTTTTTGTCTCATTAGATGGGGATGGGTGTTTATGTGGTTAAGATAGAGCACATCCAATTTTCACAAGCCTCTCACTCAAGGATAACCCTAGAGATCTCTATGCAAAGGATAAAGAGATCTTGCAATAGGGCTATCCTAGGGGATGATTAAGATCTAATGAGGGGTTCACCACCAATTTTAAACTTGGAAAAGACAATGAAATGAAAGATAAAATACAAAACCCTAGTTTAATGCAAACTTGATTTAGATGACCTAGAAATGTATGAAAAATAAAACAAAAAGAAGCACGATAAAATGTGTGCACCTAGAAACCTAGAGATACTTGGAAGGAGCTCTAAAATGTTGAAAATTTTGACTTTTTGACCTAGAGGAACTCATTAGCCATTCTAGGTGAATCAATCCTAATTCTATATTTTTGCACAGGAGTAGGTTTCAAGCAAAAGGGTATCTAAATCTACAAATATCTTTTTCAAACACCTATAGTGGGAATCATTCACCACTAGTGGTGAATCCATCTCATTCTACTTTTTTGGGAATTCAAAATCTAGATCTGTACCTCTCAGTTTGCTCTGCTCTTCTTGATTGAATTCTAGTTCCAAATCTACAATTTGCAACCTGTAGGTCTTCTTCAAGTTTCTTCAAGGCTTGATGATAACTTTGAGAAATTTAGATCTCTTTGACAACTTTTCTCCAATCTTACTCCTTAGGAAATCTACAACCTAGATTTACAAATCACACACAAAGGAGAGGGAAAAAATTTGGGGGTTAGTAGAAAGGGGCTTGCCTTGGTCAAGCCCCATTTTGGTAATTAAACCTTGAATAGAATTAAATAAGAATGGAGAATGATGAATGAACAAATTAAAATGTTGCAACTCATGAAACCCTTGTAATAAATTGCTACAAATTTGTTTGAGATGGTTGCAATGGATGTATATCTTGAATCTTGTTTTAATGATGTTGATCTTGAATGAAATACTTGCTTGAATCATGGAACCCTACATCACAATTGTTAGCACAAAGACAAAAATGATGCATGAAGACTTTGGCATGATTCTTGATGTTTCAATAATGCTCTAGAATGCTTGATAATCTTCTCTTGAAGACTCTTGAATGCTCTTGTGAAGTCTTGTAACTCTTGAATGTTTCCTTGATCTCAAATTTTGTATAATGCATGAATACTTGAAATCTTGGGATGTTAGGATGAAAATGAGTGAAATAACCTTGTATTTATACAATTAATTATGCAAGAATTCTCGAAATTACAATACTACAAGCTGACATCAGATCTAGGAAGACAAAAACCCACCAAAATTTGAATTAAATTTGATTTTTGAATTAAATGGGACTCATTCACCACCCTTAACAAATGGGTCCCACCAAAGGGGACTCATTCACCCAAGGTGGTGAATGAGTCCCACCTTAGCTTTTTAAAGTGGATTTTTGGGGTTTTTAGTATTTTAAATGATTTCATCAAGATTATACATTAATTAAAGCAATTTACAACACTTTATTAAATGATTTTTAGTGGATGCAATTTGGAGCCAATAATTAAAGCATAAATAAACCCAATTATTAAATAAAACCCCTAGAAAAGTGTGAAAGTGTGTTACAACACTTTACAACACCCAAGAAAAGGAATTAATTAAGCATATTTTGGTTTAAAATAGGTTCATTAGGCTCAAATACTTAATAAAATCTTAGAAAAGTGTGAAAGTGGCTTACAACACTTTACAACACCTTTACAAGGCACAGTTAAATATGTTTTATTTAGTTTACAAGGGCCCAAGACCTAGTGTGAATGTGTAAAACACCTTACAACACTAAATCAAGACAAACTTTTAAGCTTAATTTAACAAGAGGGAACTAAACCCATGTGAGAATGTCACTGATAACATTTTTTGACACTACAAAAAACTAACAATTTTTCAGCCTTAACATCCACAAATCCACGAGAAACACAAATTTTCCTCTTCACAAAAGCTCGCATTTTTTATTCTTTTTAACTTAAAACTTAATTTTTAATTCAAACCGATTTTGATATTATATCAACAAAATGAGTATAGATCGGATATTTAAATAATGATAACTTTTATAATCTTCTTAAGTGATAATAACACATGTAGACAAAGCTACACATATAACCAAGATAATACTTAAATAGACATATGTAAAAAGTAATTGAGATCAAACACCATACAAAAAATTGATAGAAAGCAAGACATAAAACCAAATTTTTACATGACAACACTTAGGTAGACACGTATAATGTATCATCATAAAATGACATAAAATAATGTAAGTATGTGTGGGTTCTCTGTCAACATGATAAAATTTCCACATGACCATGATCTATTACTCTCTCCCAAATGATACTCTTTCTCTTCAAGTGAGAGGGATAAAATTGATCATCAATCCACCTCACGACCACAAATGGTAGTTGTAAAGAGGGAAAATGAGCAATGGGATACATAGCAATGAATCAATCAAATTAATTCAAAACAAGATGAAAAGACCCACTTAGCCATGAAATGAAATTGCAAGCTATGAATTCAAACAAACAAGGTTATACAAACAAATTGAAAGAACAATGAATTCACAAGCAAGCAACCTTACCATCCCATGGTTGAGTGTATTTGTGTTGAATTTGGATGTTGGAATGCTTGATCAACATAAAGCCTCGATGATAGAAAAGATTCAAAGGAATGATGATGATGATATAGAATGAAAGGATATGTGCTCACAAGTTTTCTCAAGAATTATTCAGGCTTGATCTCTCCATAAATTCTCTAGATGAATTATGAGAGGGATGAAGGTTATATTATAGATTTGGAGAATTGGATCAATGGATGGGATTGGACTAGAAACCCCATAAAGAAGGGTTGAGATTGATCCTCAACACCTAAAAAGGAGAGTTAATCAAGGAATATCAAGAGATCAAATCAGCTAGAACTTAAATATCTTCCACCATTTTAGGAAAATGGTTGGGATATTCTAGATCAAGGGTGTAGAATTGATTTTCAGATCAAGGGCTAGAAATAGTTGAGACAAGTTGGTTGAAGATATTTTGAAAGAGAATATTCCATGGGAATATGCCTTGTGGAGGGAAATTAGGATAATTAAATAACTAGGATGGTTCAATTATGGAGGATGGGAATATGCCATTCTTGGAAAAAATAATTCCATGAGATGAGAGATTAAAGATGAGGATAATTATATTATTTAATTATGGGTGATTAGAAGAAATATTAAACGATAACTAATTAACTAATTAAAAATTATTCAATTAGGGTGATAATGGAGATATTAGGTGTTAAAATGATGAATTAATTAAATAATAAAATATTATTCAATTAATAGAGAGAATTAGGGTTGGAACCAATAAAAATGGGGGTGAATGATGATTAAGTGCTATCACACCCACTTTCAAGCTATTCCATTCAAGGATAACCGTAGAGATCTCAATGCAAAAGAGAAAGAGATATTGCAATAGGGTTGTCCTAGGTCTTGAAAGTAGACTAATAAGGGGTTCACCACCAGTTTTACACTTGGAAAAGATAATGACATGCAAGATGCAACTCAAAAACCTAATTGAAAGTAAAGTAACACTAAACGACCTAGAAATACAAATATAACATAACAAAAAAGCAGTAATATGTATGAGGTGCACCTGGAAAATTGGAAATGAATGTTTATAGCTCTAAAATACAGAAAATTTTGAATTTTTGACCTATTGGGACTCATTACCAACCTGAGTGAATTAGTCGTACATTTGGATTTTTGCATAAGAACCTATTTTGGGAAAAAGGGTATCTAAATCTGAAAATAGATCTAGAAAACACCTACAATGAGACTCATTCACCACTCTTGGTGAATCAGTCTTTGTCTTCTTTTGGGGGAATTTAAAGTTTTGATCTACCCTTCAACACTTGCTCTTTCCTTCCAACTTGAATTTTGGATTTGACTTTGTGAAAATACCTGCAAAAAAAAATATAAACTTGATTTGCTAATGGAGGGTTTTCCTTGGTCAAACCCCTAGTTTGGTAATTAAACCTTGATGGAAATAATGAAATGTGCATGAAAACCCTAGCCTTGAGTGTGTCTAATACTAAGAAATCTGAAACATAATGCAATCCTATTCTAATGTGCAAGAATATGATGCAAGAATGGAAATGTGGAGATGCATGACTACTTGGAGAATCTCTAATCACCCCAAATGAATCCTAATGATGCATGTACCTTCCTTAGACTTAATTTAGAGTGATAATGGAGGATGGAATCACTTAGGAAATAAGTCTTTAGGCTTGTCTTGATGGATAGTTGCATCTCCCCAACCTAGAATCCATCATGATTCACCATAGACAACCATGATCAACCCTTGACAATGCTAGATATTGAATGCAAATGAGCTTGAAGATCTATAAAAACACTTTAATGTTGCTCCAATGCTTCAACTTTTCTTGCTCTTGAAACTTGAATGCTCTTGTGAAAGATTCTCAACACTTGTCTCTTGAATTTTCTCTTGAAAATGCTTGCTCAAATTGCTTAGATTGATAAAATTGACTTAGAAGCTTGCTTATATAGGAATTAGCACCTAATTGACCATTATTTATATCTCAAAGGCTAACATCCACCAAAAATTTGAATTAAAATGGTGAATTTCTTGCTCAATTTTGAAAAAGACCCCAAATGAGACTCATTCGCCACCGTTGAAAAATGGGTCCCGCCTAAGGGGACTCATTTGCTCAACGTGGTGAATGAGTCCCACCTTAGCTTTTTTGAGGTGGGTTTTTGGGATTTTCAGTATTTTGAGTGATTTTATGTGAATTTTAGGTGAAATGAGCCTCGAGATCCAAAATAATGGGTCTTAGGGGCCTATAAATGATGATTAAAGGGTAATTAATGCAAGGGTACCCAAGATAGGTCCAAATTAGACAAGGAATTGTACTATCTCCAAGAAGCGAGTACAATTTTGGTGGTCACATTCAGCCCCCACTTTAGTGCCCATATGACTCTATGTGCATATACAGGCTAAAGGACTCTAAATAGTACACTTTATCTCATAAAAGGATACTCATGTAAGTTTATTCACAACACATGAGAATGAAGCCCCCAGTGTAGTTATTTGCAAAACCACAATGTTAGGAACTGTGTCGTATAGCATGAATTTGTTAGTTTCCCAAAAAAAATATCTATCTAACTTCTTTCTAGAAATCACATTTGAGTGTAGATGTATGCCCCCCTTGATTATACTTGTTTTATGGAGGTGGAATCAAGATAGCATTCTAACCACATCGAATAATGTAGGTCATATCATAGGGTATTTCCAAGTACCATACTGCATAATGAGAGACATTTTATGAGGATGGGGGTGGAATCACAATTCCAACACAACAAATGGCATAAAAAATGGATCTCTCTAGCAGTCATTATGTTGATTTGAATGAAAAGCCCTTTTTAACCCTAATATAGTAGAACCCTAATTTTAACTTATATAAGAGAAAAAAGTGAAGTAAATTCTTAGTATTTTATCATTTACATTTTTGTAGCTTGAGAGTGATTGAAGAGTAGTCAAAGATGTTGAGTCGATGAGATTACAGGCTTGCAAGACTGGACATCCTATGAGATCAGGTGGCACACAGTGAGTGTTATCATGAGGTGAGTTAATTTTTCTACCTTAGCCTTGTCCTTATGCATTTACTTTATGATTTTTACACATTTCTAGGTTAATCTAGGGTCTTGGAAAAAAATTCACAAAGTGTCCCCTTTTTTTGTAATGTGTCCCTTTTTTTTCGTAAAGTGTCCCTTTTGTTCGTGAAGTGTCCCACTTTTTCACAAAGTGTCTTTTTTCTTTGTGAAGTGTCCCAAAAGTGGTCTAAAGTGTCTAGGACCTATAGGAAATATTTAAGAGTTTAGACTACTTATAGGACATATTTTTGTTTTTTTGTTAGGTTCCCACTCGTTTGCGCAACATCTGGGTGGCAGATAGATTAGCCTTCTCCTAGACTTAGCCCCCACTCTTTCAGTGGGGGATACTGAGGTTTTGTAAGCTATAGGATTATATTGGGCATACCTCATGCCCCCCATGAAGTACCATGATCCTATGTTGATGGCTTTAGAAAAGTGGTGGGATATTGATACATGTATATTTCATCTCCCTACTAGTGAGATGACCATCACACTAGAGGATGTACACCACATACTCTGAGTTCTTATTCGGGGTGAGTGAGTATGTTTTCTAGTGGAGCAATCATTCTGAGAGATGAAATAGGACATACAGTACTACCTTGGTGGACCAGTGCATGATGAGAGGGTGAGGCCATGGATAGATTTAGCGATGCTACTATACTGACGGGCCCTAGTAGTTTTATGGATTATGATGCTAATAGTAGCACTAGTACACATCCCTAATGGTCAAGAAGCACACTTGGAGGGAGGAATGGTACACATGATTCACAAGATGGCAGAACACAAGACTGCATATGCCTTGGGGCGTAGTATCCTAGCACATTTATACTATGATCTTAGACGATTTTTATTTCAAGAGGTGGAAAAAATGGTACAGTGTATGATTTTTTAGGTGTGGTGCTTAGAGAATATCATGTGTACCAATTTGGTAGGGTTCCCATGTCTGATAGCCTTAGGGTATGCTTGAGCTTTCAATTATCCTTTGTGAAAGTTTTTGCAGTATGGTGATTTGCAATTTTTGAGAGTCCACTTTCACCGACTAGAGGAGAATGAGATCCTTTGAGACCTTATTAGCTTGCTTTATAGTGGTAGGATGAGACTCAGTAGATGAGGCAATTATATATGGATTGGTTCTTGATTGGAAAACATGATTGCATAGTATGACCTTTCTATTATGATCGTGCCATGCAATAGTTTGGTCAGGTTCATATAGCACCCAAGGCATGACCCTTTTTCAAGAGGTCAGTATGGAATTCCCAAAGATCAGTGATTCTAGATGGTTCACTGCTGAGGATGTTATCTATAGTGACTTTGATTTCTCAGATCATGATATGCCTTTGATCTTCGAGGTTGATGACATCATTTCCACAAATGACTATGAGGATTGGCAGACAGTATCATGACTAGCTCCTATATTCTCAATGGAAGAGACAATAGGTGATGCAGGGCCACTCCCAGATGAGGGAGATAAGGTGGAGGATAGGCCTGAGGAGAGACACTATAGGTTTGAAGACATATTTATAGATGTGATAGACAAGGAGTATGATGAGATTATACATCCTGACTATGATGGCCAAGAGGAGGAGGATGAGGACAAGGACGAGGATGAGGATGAGGATGAGGATGATGATGAGGAGGAGGAGAAATCCATTAGTGAGGTTTACAAGGAAACAAATGAGGATCTAATGGGCCACAAATGGGGAGAGTCATCTCCTATTCTTGTTACTAGATCACAAGCAATAGCTATAGTAGGCACCAATACCCACAACCATGGAGAGGCTAGCACATCCTCAATTCCCCCTACACACGATGAGGGAGGTTTCACATAGCCTACTAGAGAGCTAGGTGATGATATTTTATTTAATCTTATGCTTTATGCTTTAATTTTATGTATACATATATCATGATGTGTACTGATTGTGTTTATGGTTTTTATCTTGCAAGAGTTGTGAGAGACCTTCAAGATCTCTATCTTCAGGTGGCTATAGAGATAGTGCCCATGTCATTCTACAAGGAGGCCACTGATTCAAACTATGTGCCCTCGCCCATCGTGGAGTGGGATCTAGAGTTGTTTGGGCCTTATGTCACCCTATGGGTAGTGTATGAGAGTCTTAGGAGGCATGTCCTCTGATTTGATGCTTCCGAGGATGCATAGTTGTCTTGGACCATAGCAGAGTTCAAGAGACTATAGTCCAAGGTAGCTAGACTACATGCAGAGAGAGATCAAATAGCAAGGGAGCATTAGGAGGCCCTTGGACATGTGTGGGGCTTATATTTTTCTCTTAGTACACTTGACAGATCGTAATCATGATCGCATACCACAATCTCCCAACAGACCGCCACTAGACAAATGCGAGCACCAAGTCTCGAGTGATCTAGCAGTCACGGACCTCAATAGCATTGTATATATTGATGATATGTACACAAAACTTTTATATATATATATGATCATTTGATGTTTTATTACTTGTGTTTATGTGTATGTTAAATGGAAATGTGATTAATTAAATGATCTTTATAAGACTATTTAATAAATGTCTCCATGATTTAACATTTTTTATGTGATCTAGTTAAAACTCATTCTAGTTTCTCGTAGATGCAATATTTTTTATTATGTATGTTATGCTAAATTAAATGCACCTATGATTTAATTGAAGAACATTAAATGCATATAAGGATCTAATCTAACACAACATACAAAATGAACTTGAATAGCATAAAACCTAAAGTAATAACTTAAAATGAATTAAATAATCACTTTAGTATTCAAGACACACATAATTATGTGTCAAGAATGAAGCAATGTGAGAGCATATAGAATATTATCCAGTAACTCTAACACCACTTCTTTATAATTCACACTATTCAAGAGGATTAGACATAATATTGACATAGAT
Source organism: Sequoiadendron giganteum (assembly GCA_007115665.2). NCBI lineage: Eukaryota > Viridiplantae > Streptophyta > Pinopsida > Cupressales > Cupressaceae > Sequoiadendron > Sequoiadendron giganteum. The sequence continues at coordinate 648,852,017 of CM021102.1, forward strand.
GTGTGGCATTAATAAGGTCTTTGAGATACGTTCCATCCATTTTTTTTAATGTGTATGCATCGGACCCATAAATTTCATTAATTATATAAGGTCTTAACCAATTAGGACTGAATTTTCCTTTTTAGTCGGGTCAGCATTAACGTTACGTTGATTCTCACATAACACGAATCCACATTTATTGAATACACAAGGTATGAAATTTTCATTGTAGATATGTTGCCTTCTTTTAGAATAGGCCTAAAGGTGCTTGAGAGCATTGATGTGTTGTTCGTCGAGAATTTTAAGCTGATGCAATTATTGTTCTTTGTAATTATTATCATCAGAAGTCCTTGAAGATAAATTATTAATGTAGGAATCTCTAACTCCAAGGGCATTATTGCCTTGTTACCATAGACAAGATTATAAGGTTTAGTTCCTATGGATGATCTAACACTCGTGTGATAGGCCCATAGCGCATATTGTAAATGTGTGTTCCAATCTTATTATGTTTGCTAACAGTTTTCTTTAAGATTTGTTCAATATTTTTATTAGTTTTTTTGGCTTGACCGTTAGATTGCGAGTAGTAGGGTGTTGAGAAGCAATGTTAGATGTTAAATTTTTCTAGTAATTTCCTCATATCATTATTCTTAAATTGTGTACCATTATCAGAAACTAACATGGAAGGAAGTCTAGAGCAAGCAATAATGTGTTCCAGTATGAAACAACATATCACATTGGTTGTTATTGGTCGAAGGGGAATCACTTCTACCTATTTTGTAAAGTGATCTTTTGTGGAAATTTTAAATGTATGTCCAGCAGAGGAAGGTGATGATATCTTTCCAATGATGTCCAAACCCTAAACTACAAAAGGCCAAATTGGAACTTGAGCTCAAAATTCATAAGCAGGAGCATGAATCAAATTGCTATGTTCATGACATTTGTGGCATTTTTTACATATTCAAAGCAATCTTGTTCCATATGTCTCCAATAGTATCCAATGCAGATATGTTTTTGAACTAATGTTTTTCCTCCAAAGTAACCATCACAAGTACCTACATGAGCTTGTTCAAGAGTTATAGGTATTTCAGATTTTTTAAGGCATCTAAGTAAGAGACCATCGAATGATCTATGATACAACACATTGGAGAGAATTATATACTTAGATGTGAGTTTTCATTTGCAAACTCAGATGTTCTTTGTTTTTGGCTTGGGAAAGGTATCATCTTTCATATAGTTAATTATTGTATCATACCATTCTCTTGAGTCTTCCCTAGTTGTTGCTAATACTTCTTCTGATTTATCTTCGATCAACAGTTTCATAATAGTGTGCACAATAAAGGTGAATTCTTTTGAATGATCTTGAGGGGAGATCAAGGAAGTTACACTTGCCATTGCATCCACATGTCGATTATATTTTTAGGAGATGCTTTCAATGATAAATAATTCAAACTTCTTTAACAAATTCCTTATATTTTGATAATTTTAAATTCTTTGCTTGTTATGTTCCATTTACTTTTTTAATAACTAATTGTGAATCACATAATATCTTAATGTCTCTTGCGCCCATGATTAAAGTGACATGCAATCCAACGAGCAACGCTTCGCACTCAACACTACTTTTTGTACATAGGAAGTTTAACTGATACGACAAGTGAATAGGTTCTCCCATAGGTAGTATTATTATAACTTTCGCACTGGAGCTAGCTCTACACTTAGATCCATCAAAATATAATTCCCATGTATTATCTTCAATTGTCAACACATTATCATCAGGGAAAGAGTCATTGCTAGGTAATGCTAAAGGAGAAGAAGCATCAGCCAATTGATCGGTCAAGGCTTGACCCTTAATTGATTTTTGTGAAATAAACTTAAGGTCAAACTGAGTCAACAACATCACCATTTAGCTAAGCATCCTAATAAGTCAGTTTTATTGAAAAGATGTTTTAGAGAATCAAATTCATCATCACATGGATTTCTTCATTCAATAAGTAATGTCTCAATTTACTTGTAGCGAATACAAGATCCAAACATTGTTTTTCTATTGTTGTATATCATTTCTCATAATCAATCAAAGTTCAGCTAATGTAATAAATAGGATGCTCTTCATCGTTTTCATCTTTTTGAGCTAACAATGTTTTGAGAACATGGGTTGATGCAATTGTGTATAAGATGAATCATTTTTTTTGCATAGTGGGTTGAAAAATAGGTGGTGTTGTAAGGTAATCCTTTAAACTCTCAAAATCTTGTTTACAATCCTTTTTCCAATCAAAGTACACATCTTTCTTAAGGAGATGTGTAAATGGTAACATTTGATCAACTAAAGATGCTACAAAATGATGGATAGCTTGAATTCTTCCTTGTAATGTGCACAACTAAGAGATATTTTTAGGTGGTGGCATGTTAACTATAGCATCAATTTTTTTTGTGTCCACCTCAATGCCTTTGTGAGATATGATAAAAGCTATAAGTTTTCCACTATCTACACCAAAGACACACTTTTTCAGATTCAATCTCATGTGTTTTCACATTCGCTCAAATATTTTCCGAAGGATATTCATATTGTCTTGTCCATTTAAAGATTTGGCTAGAATATCATCAACATAGTCTTCAAAAATATTATGTATGTAATCATGAAATATTAATGTCATAGCTCGTTGATATGATGTGTCTAAGTTATTCAATCCAAGAGGCATCACGACCCAACAAAATTTTCCCCAAACTGTTGTAAATTTTGTTTTGTATTGGTCTTGAGGGTTGATAAAGATTTGATTGTATCCAGAAAATCCATCTATGAATGGCAACAAAGCATGTCTCATAGTCGAGTCTACTATCATGTCAATATTAGGAAGCGGAAATTCATCTTTTAAAGATGCTTTATTCAAATCATGAAAAATCCATACACATCCTAATACAATTGTCAGGTTTCTGACTATGACAATGTTTGAGATCCAAGGAGAATAATTTATAGGTCTTATGAAACCAACCTCAAGGAGTTTTTCAATATCTCCTTTAATGAGAAAGGCTATCTTAGGATTCATATTTTGTATATTTTGTCTAACCGGCTTAGAGTTTTCAGCAAGGACTATTTTGTGTGTTACTATCTTAGCATCGATTCTTGGCATATTTGAATATTTCCAAGCAAAGAGTTTGGGAAAATCATGGAGTAAAATTGTGTGATCTTCTTGTTCTTCATCATCAAAGCACTTTCCTATTTGAATGAATTTTTCGTTATCATTGATGTCCATTGGTATGTAAATTGTATCTCCTAGAGGAAGTGTACTTGGTTTTGGAAATTTAGTGTTGTATATTTCTTTAGTCATATCTATCTCATTACTTTCCTCTCCTGCTTCTTTTTTTGTGCTAATCATAGCGCATGTGACCTTTTTATTTCAAGGAGTAGTGTATGATCTATCATAAACTCTTAGCATTTGTTTCAACGCTTCATCATGCTCAAATTATTCCCATGATGGTTCAAAATCCATATCAAGTAATTCAAGATGTTTCAAGGTGAGATTTATTTTTGGTTTATGCATGATGGTGTTGATATTTAATGATGGTATCTTTGTTGCTTGTGTAATCTTAGAAGGGCAATACCCCAAACCAGTTTTTATCTCTTGTGTTAGGATCTATAGGACCACAAATGCCTTGTTCTTTCTTTCCACATCCTTCACCATTATAACCCAATTGTTTCACAAGCTCATAACCTCTCCCATAAAGTTTTTCCATTCTTTTGGGTTTGGTGGCTATTATAATCTATCTCATCAAATTTTGTTGTATCTAGCTTGTATCTTCTTTAAGAGTGGATGAGGTAGATGCTTGTGAAATTTATTTTGAGTTCTAAGTTGACATGACCATTGGTTGCTTTTATTTTTCATCTTCTTTTCTTGTGATTGTGTATTATCCCATAAATGAGGGTGTGAACTCCAAAGAACCGCAATTATCTTCTAATAATTTTGACACTATTTAAATTTCTTGTTTGTCTTCTTCTATAGGTTCTATGTTGGATGTTGGAATCAATGTGCTTAGAGGACTTGTCATTCCTTTTTCAACTTGTAAGCAACTTTCAAGCTCGAGGTCTATTTCAACTTGGTATACCTTGTTGTTATAGACATATTTCATGATACGATGGAGAGTTGAAGGCATCGCATACATCTCATGAATCCAAGGTCTTCCTAAAAGGAGATTGTATGAAAGGTCATGAGGAATAACATGAACTAGAGTCTATAAGGTGGCCTTTCCAATTGCAATAGGTAAATTAATCACACCAAGCAGTTTCTTTCCTACATTTTCAAATCCTCGAATTGATAAGGAGTCGGGTTGAAATTTTGATTTGTCCACATGTAATCTATCTAAAAGGTTCACACTGCACACATTAAGGGCTGATCCATTATCAAAAAGGGTCATTTTATTCCTATTCTATTGAATTTGGCTATTATCATGAAACTGCATCATGTCTCTTTCTCATCTCCAAAGGAGGGAGTTCATGTTGGTGAAATGTAATCTCTACATAAACTGCATTCATTCCTTGTATTAGAGTTGCCACATCATTTGCATTTGTATTAGGAGGAATCACAACTTGTTGTAAGGTTGTTTGAAGCATTGTGTGATAGGTGAATTCTGAATTAGGTCTCAAAGGGATATCTTTGCAGGAATATTCTTAAGTTTCTCAACAAGATCATACTCCTTCCCACTATGCGAAGGCAAACGAGGAGCACTAGGAAAGATGGGATTAGGAAAAGGTAAGGTTGTTAGAGTTTATTGTTTCAGTTGTAGATTATTTCTAGTGATATATGTATGAGCAATGGTATTATGACTCGGTTGTTGCAAAAAAATATTCTTTGGTGGGTAAAGGATAAGTTTAGGTTTGGTTTGAGTTTGAGTTTTTTGTGAAGGTGGGTAAAGGATGAGTTGAGGTTGAATCACATAATGTATCTTATTTTTGGTTTGTCATAACAAGCCTTAGTGGATGAACTTTGTGAGATGAAATCCTCAAGGGCGTCATCTAACATGTCAAAGTCATCACTACTAAAAGGCTTGAGGGTTAGGTTAACTTGCAAAGAGAGATTTTACATAGTCAAATAAATATACTTTTTCCAAGTGGCTTAGGTGTTTTGGTCTTATTTTTGGTTTTGTTTTTTGATCTATTTCTAATGTAATCTAATCTAAATGTTGAAAATGAAAAGTGCAAAAATCTAATTCTATCCACAGTTACAATGAATGTAAATTATGCTACCTCTAATGATTTGAATGTAATAGAAAGTATGCAAACTAAAACACAAAATAAATAACATCAAACAGAAGCTTAAAATAGGAATTTTAACTTTGTAAAATGTAGTTCAAAATTTGCACTGGGACTTATTCACCCCAAGTGGCGAATGAGTCCTAGTAGGGATTTTTTTTCAAAATTTTCTGAATTTTTTATTTGATTTTTGTGTTTTTTATGCTATATGATGTAGATGCTAGGTGAAAATGTAGATTTTCAATGATTTTCAATGAAATTAGATGTGAAAATGCAAGATATATGAGCTTTCCCTAATGTAAAATTTGAAACCCTAGAATGCAAATTAACTGATGAAAATCCTAATGCAAGCCAAATCTAGGATGAAAATGCACTTCAAATTATAATTTAAATTTTCTAAAGGAAAATTCACCAAAATGGAACCAATAAAAAATGGGGTGAATGGTGATTAAGTGCTATCACACCCACTTTCAAGTTATTCCATTCAAGGATAACCATAGAGATCTCAACGCAAAAGAGAAAGAGATCTTGCAATAGGGTTGTCCTAGGTGTTGAAAGTAGACTAATAAGGGGTTCACCACCAAGTTTCAACTTGGAAAAGATAATGAAATGAAAGATGCAACACAAAACCCTAATTGAATGAAAAGTAACACTAAATGACCTAGAAATGCCAATAGAATAGAATAGAAAAGAAGTAAGATGTAGGAGGTGCACCTCAAAAACTGCAAATGAATGTTTGAAGCTCTGAAATGATAAATAATTTAAATTTTTAACCTACTAGGACTCATTCACCAACATAGATGAATCGGTCTCATATCTAGATTTATGCACAGGAACCTATTTTGAGAAAAAGTGTATCTGAATCTACAAATAGATCTGGGAAACACCTATAATGGGACTCGTTCACCACTCTTGGTGAATCAGTCCCATTCTAGTTTTTTAAGAATTTAAAGTTCTGATCTGCCCTTCAACACCTACTCTTTCCTTCCAACTTGAATTTTGGATCTGAATCTGCAAAAATACCTTCAAAATAGAATAAAAACTTGATTTTTTAATGGGGGTTTTCCTTGGTCAAACCCCTAGTTTGATAATTAAACCTTGATGAAAATAATGAAATGTGCATGAAAACCCTAGCCTTAAATGTTTTTAAGACTAACGAATCTCAAAGATGATGCAATCCTATTCTAATGTGCAAGAATATTATAGCACCTCTCTAATTTGCTGATATTTTCAGATAGTGCTTTTACTTTGTTAGACTATGATATTATGTTGTTGTTATTTGATCACTAACATTGGGGCGATGATGGTTTTTATATTGTGATGTGGTGGTACACTTTATGGGTGATTATTGTTTATGACATGCTTTTTGGTTGCATAGTTGTTTATTTAAGTTGATATTGATATATTCTCATCTACAGTTATTGATGTTTTAGTTTCATCATTTTTCATGTGACACTGTATTGGTGAAGGGAACAAGGCATCACTCGCCTGTGAGCTCCCTACGGTTCCATGATTTTTCCTTCACGGTGTGATTGTTCATGATATGTGTGTGTGTGTTCTGATTGCAGGATTGCAAGTACAGAATATCAACTCCACCTGGATTCATAGGTTTGAGTGTGTCCATTTCCCAATGGAATAGTTGATTAGGAGATAGTAACCGGTTTTCCTATAGTGTGTTGTCAGTCCTTGTGTTGATCATGTTTTGTTGTCCATGTTTTCCTTGTCATTTATTTATTTTGCAAGCTATGCTTTGTGGGAAATTAATGTTTATAATGTTTTTAAATCATTATTTTTTATTAATCCTAATTAATGTTGTTAGAAGCTTTATATTTGATTTAATTAGTTAAATTTAATTTGTTTTGTAAAGTAATTTAATATTTGAGATTAAATTTATTTTATAAAGTGATTAAATTAATTAGATTAAATTTAATTATAAATTAATATGTGATTTTGAATTATTAAATGCAGAAATATGTTAGAAAATATCTAGAGGAAATATCTATGATTTGGTTGGGAAAGATATTTTAATTGTGACATGTGTTAGAAAAATTAAACATTGTTGTTGGGAATTAATTCTCAGAGAATATTTGCATTAACTGAAAGAGGAAAGAGGACTACTTCACAGCAAGGAAGAAAGATATTTAGGGGTGGTGGTTGAAAATTGGAGGAGGTTGTTGAAAATAGTTGTTGAAAATTGGGGAAGAAGTTCTCGAGAAAATAATTGGCTCTGGTTTTTTTTTCATCTTTCTAGAAAAGTGGATAATTTGGAAGAAGCTTTGGTAAATTGGAATCTGAAGGTGAAGCTCTACTTTGAACATCATTTCCTCAAGCGTCTAGAAATAGGTTCTTGGTGTATGATATTCCAAGGCTTGCTTGCACAGCTAGTTAAGAAGACCCTTCATCATCTTCTTCTAGGAACCTAAAGTCTTCTAGGTCCTTGTTAGGCTTAGATGATTAACTAAGTCCTAATCCAACTCTTCTTCAAGAGTCTCACACCTTGTGCTTCACCTTGAAGGACTAACACCATGTAGCTTCTTCACTATTTGTACCCTTACTTAGAAAACTCTATGTGCCAACTGTTCACCATTCATGTAATTCTCTACAGGGGTGTCTATCATCATGTCAACATTCCATTTGCTCCCATTTAGGTCCATTGAGAAGGATCTTCAAGCCTTTCTTCATCAGTTTCAAGATTTCACCATGAGGAGGCATAGTTCGGCCTATTTCCTTGTAATCTTTACCAGAGACCTTTTTCCCTTTTCTTGCAAAACTTTCTAAACAAATGGAAAATATAATCCCACATTCAGATAGCCTTTTGGATTTTGTGAAAGATTCTAAAGGCTTTGGAGCCTAATGGCCTCCATACTCTGGTTTCCTACAATCTAGGCCAAATAGGCTAAAAGACCTATTTCCTAAGACCTCATTGATTTCTTACTCAAAACTCAGTCTAATGGATTGGTAGAAACCCAATCCTTTTAGCATGTTAGGATATATCTATACCCTACTTGGAACTGTACTTGTTCTGTACTGTACTTCCATCCCCTGCCTGAATTACTCAATTCTTCACTATCAAACCTCTAACCGGGCACTCTAAGCTCGCCTAGGACCTGACAATAAAACCATTTGCTTGACTCTTCATGACTCCTAACACTATATATGTACAGACCAATTGCTCCCCTAACACTCCCATCTATCCTCAAGAAAATCCCGTGACTAGATTTCATGGGGGAGCCATTCAAAGACAAACTGGTTAGGACAGGACCAATAAAACCCTTAAACCTTAACTTACTTAACCTAGACACTAACTCAACACAAATCAACCTGCTTATAGAAAGGAAAAGCCTTATTACTATCCTACGAACACAAATCTAACATCAAATCAATATAGTTTTCCTGTATTCTATCATTGTCACACTATATACTCAGTGTACACACAAACACAGTATTGCAGAGCTATATTCTCATTACCAAAAACTTGATTACAATCTAATTACCATCTCTCTACACTTGAATTCGAGCCTCCTCTAAATTAGGTGCCATTCACCATGTTTTCAAGGTCTGTTGGTGGTTTCCCATCTTTTAGGGGATCGTATGTAACTGAGTTTGCATGCAACCTTTGCCACTATGTCACCTTCCTATCTCTTAGGACCTCTATCTCCTATATTCCGAGTAACCAACACCATTAAAGGCTTCATGGCATCTTCCTAACATCATTCATATGTTTAGAACACATTTAAGACTCAAATTCCCAACTTAAGCCACTAAGGCTAAGCAATGTAAAAACTACTAACTCTCCTAGTCCAAACAAAAGCAAGACCTTCTAAGGTCCAAAATAAACACACAACTACTCTGACTTGGCTAAGGTCAGATACAAGCAAAAATATCTTAACTATGGAGGTTAGCCTAGGTGTGCTCCTACACCAGTTCTTTAATTGTTTTTATTTATACGCAAATTGGAAAGATTGCATGTACAAAGAAGAATATTATATTTGTTTAGAAGCTTTAATATATGTTGAAAAGTTAAAAGATTTTTGTGTTTGGAAAATTGTCGTAAAAGCTTTAGAGCTTCTATAGAAATTGATTTTTTTTAAATAGTATTCCCAAAAAAAATTTATAGCGAAATTTGGAAACCTCTGTAGGAATTTTTTTTGAACAAAAGAAATCCCAGAAGGAAAACAATAGAATATTTGGAAAATCTTTGTAGGAATGGATTTAAAATCTTCCTGTCAAAATTTGTGGAAAATCTTGTTTGTATGGGAAAAGATCTTCCTGTAGAAGAATATTTTTTTTCTTCCAAATAATATATCTGGCTGGGGAAATTACAATCCTCTAGTAAAATTTGAAAACATCCTTCTATAGAATTTTTTTGTAAAAATTGGTTTTTCTGGAAAATTTTGTAAATCTTCTCCTGTAGAGGAACATGCAAAAAAATTGCTTCTAGAGCAATCATTTTTGAATATAGATATAGATATAGATATAGATATAGATATAGATATAGATATAGACATAGACATATTTGTATATATTTAAACCTCTATTAAAAATTGATATTTAAAAAAAAACAAATCAGAAATATTCGTACACGATTTTTAAATAGATCACAGTATTTTGAAAATTTAAGCATTTGAATGTAATTTTTGGGGAGGCGTTGGGCTATCCCCATAGCCGCCGCCCCATGGGGAGGCGGGTCTGGAGGCAGCCAGGGCTTCCCTCCATAGCCACACCCCCATATATATGGGGTTCGGTTGTTTTGCAATGCCCTTTGTTATTTGAATGCTTCAAATTTCTTCGCCGCCGATTAATTCAATGTTTAAAGATTTTAAAATATATTATATATTTAAATAAGCATTATATATATGTATGTAAATATTTATTATATTTATATTTATGTATATATATATATATATATATATATATATATATATATATATATATATATATATATATATATTGTATATTTATTTGGAAATTGTATTGATTTTTAAATATTTAAATTATATATATATATGTATATATGTATATATATGTATATATATAAATATATATATATATATGTATATATATAATTATGTATATACTCAAATATATATATATTTAAATGAATTTTTTTTATATAATAAATGCACAAGTTAGATGATTTAAAATGAAATGATTTCAAAGAGGAAATTGATTTTTATATTGATGTATTCGGGAAATTGATTTAATCAATTACATTTATTTCTTAATTGTCTGTAAATGAAATTGTAATAAGCTAGTTTACTTGGGAAATGTATTATTGTTTTCTACTAATGGAAATTGGATTTAGGAAATCCTAATTATAGGTTTTTTATTAATTTCCTAAATTTCTTATTTAATTATGATTTCTTTTGTTCACGTAATTTGGGGAAATATGTTAGTTGTGTATGTAAGTCTTCCAGATGTTGTAGTTTTATGAGGGGGTTGTTGTGATTTATGGTTCAGCCCTTTGATTTCCCTTGGGTACTGCAGTTGGTTCTGATTCAGTTTCAACACCTGGTTACTACGAATGGGATGTGTTGCCTCTTGCATTATCATCGATATTTATTATCGATTTTGTGCACTTTGTTTACCCTTGGTTTTTGGTTTAGTCCTCGTGTTGTCAGTAGGGGAGTGGATTTTAATGGGGGTCAGTACACAAAGTGGTGTCAGGATAACTCATGTGAGAGTTAGATAATTCAATGGAAATTAAATAAATGTATTAGGGGAAAGAGTAGCTATAAACACTTAACTAGATAATTGTGCCTCGCTCATTGGCTAAAGGGCTTGTTCAGACTTGAGATGAGACGGGAAGGCCTAGAATGGAAAGATCATTATCTTGTCCCTTTGAAAGATATTTGATTTTGCATCAGTTTTTTTATGGGGCTGAGGATTGTGAGAGGCTACCAGGATAACCCAAGAGGGGTTTGGGGCCTAGGAAGATCTACCAAGATAACCCATGCAGCTTTTTGATGACACTCCTCCTATGACAATAGTATGTATTGTGTAGTTGATATACTTGATTCATTTAATCTAGAAGCAATGTAACCTTTATGTTAAGTATTGTACTTTATATTTTAGTCTTGTGATATGCCTGTGTCTAGAGGTTGTTGGTTTTTCCTATGAAGCCCTTTTACTATCTCCTAGCATAGGGGGTGGGCCTTCGAGTACCACTTGGTTGGGTGGAATGTGCACCTTACACCATTGGGTTTCCACTTCATGTTCATGATGGTGGGATCTTCCAGATTGGAGAACTCGCATGTTGAAGTTACTTGTACCATATCTTATGTTCTTTTGGTTCGGTTGGATGTTATTTTTATGTACTACTCCTTATTTGTATTCAAAGAGGATCCTTGTATCAATGTAATTGTAAAATTATTGTATGATCTACCTCATTTGGGAAATGAGTCTTGTAATTGCTATTTTGAATGAATAAAATCTATGAAGGGTTCTTTTATGTACTTTGTATCTTATGGAATGTGTTTAATTTGCTTTTGGATGTATGATCTTTATTTCATAAGTATAATTTATATGTTATGGATTATTTTTCTTTTGTATGTTATGGGATTTGAATGTAAGCATTGGCATGTACCTTAGAGGATGTATGTTTTAAGTGTAGTTCATTTTACTTCCTATTAATTACACTTTAAAAAAAAATTGTTACACTTTTGTTGTATTTGCATCATCCTCTAGGGTTACGTGGCAGGGCATTACAAATATGATGCAATAATGGAAATTTGGAGATGGATGACTCACTTGGAGAGATCTCTAATCACCCCAAATGAATCCTAATGGTGCATGTACCTTCCTTAGGCTTAATGTAGAGTGATAATGGATGATGGAATCACTTAGGTAATAAATATTTAGGCTTGGCTTGATGGCTAGTTGCATCTCCCCAACCTATAATCCATCATGATTCACCATAGACAACCATGATCAACCCTTGAAAATGCTAGATCTTGAATGAAAGTGAGCTTGAAGAACTACAAAAACACTTTAATGTGGCTCCAATGCTTCAACTTTTCTTGCTCTTGAAACTTGAATACTCTTGTGAAAGATTCTCAACACTTGTCTCCTAAATTAGCTCTTGAAAATGCTTGCTCAAATTGCTTAGATTGATAAAAATGACTTATAAATTTGCTTCTATAGGTATTAACACCTAATTAACCATTATTTAGATCTCAAAGGCCGACATCCACCAAAAATTTGAATTAAAATGGTGAATTTCTCACTCAAATTTTCAAAAGACCCCAAATGGGACTCATTCGCCAGCCTTAGTGAATGGGTCCCACCTAGGGGTAATCATTCACCCAAGGTGGTGAATGAGTCCCACCTTAGCTTTTTGAGGTGGGTTTTCGAGATTTTTGGTATTTGAGTGATCTTATGGGATTTTTAGGTGAAATGAGCCTCAAGATCTGAAATAATGGGTCTTAGGGGCCTATAAATGATTATTTAAAGGGTAATTAATGCAAGGGTACCCAAGATAGGTCCAAATTAGACAAGGAATTATACTATCTCCAAGAAAGGAATACAATTTTGGTGGTCACAAGTGTTAAATGGTGAAAATGATGTTAAAGGGGAGACTAATGATGCAAGTGAGATGAAATGATAATAAATGCAATACTGATGTGATAATGATGTCGATGATGGAAAAATGTGATTAAGGATGTGGGCATTTTTTCATGTCTATATTTTTTCCCTCTTTGACACAAGGTACTCGTTGCATTATTTCAAAGAATTCAATGTTCAAGAATTCAATGCTCAAGATCAAGATTATTTTTTTAAATATGTCCCACTATGCCCTAGCGATCAGTGGAAGGGTGATAAGAAGTTAGGTTGCCCCCTTGAGAGGTTGGCTAGAAAAATTACTTTTTCAAGTTGGGTGCTCAAAAAGGTTCAAAAGTAGTTTGGATAAATAGAGGACAAAATTTGGGCCCTAGGGTTTGTGTTCAAAGTTTAGGATGATCTAGGGTGCTCAAGATATGACTTAGGAAGGTGTTCCAAGGTAAAAAATAGGATTTGGGGTGGTTAAATAGGAAATTAGAGTTGATTCACCCCTCATTTGCACACTCAGCTTTAGCATATTATATCCTCTAGAGATTCCTTGTTAAGATGGTTGATTTATGATGCCATGAGTTTTGAGCACACTACACCGAGCAGATGTGGTTTGACAATATCGTTGACTAGTTGGCATTGGGGTTGTGGTATGTATACCTTTAATTTTTTATTTTCACTTCATTTTGCTTGTGTAATTAATTCTCAAACATAAATTTGATGATAAAAATCCTTTATTTTTTCACTTTTGATGTGATATGAATGTTATTGCGCTAGTTCAAAAGGTCACTTCTATAAAAATAGGTTGTTTTTTAAAAATATGATTGCTTTCATAAAAGGAGGCTAGTTTTGCAAGGTTGTTATTAAAGAAGTCAACCGCACATTAGAAAAACATAGGAGAATGGTTTCTATTGAAAAATATGTCTACTATCACTGTAAAACAAGCTTGCTATCACAAAATATAGTCGTTATCATTCTAGAACATGCTCATAGTTGTAAAAAATGACCACTATCACTCTACAAAATCTCGCTATTGCTAAAAACAATTGATTTAGCTAGTTTAGTTACAAATTCAAGTTCTTGATTTGATTTTATAAAAAAAATTGATGTTGTGGTTGAATGTTTGCAGTCTATTCTATGTCCTTTGTATTCCACAAAGTGGAGACCTTGGCTTATGGATGGCATAGCCGATTCCCAAGAGCCTAAGTGATATTTCCTTGATGCTATGGGATTACAATACATTGTATACATGCTTGAGAATAGAACACACCATTCCATGATGACCGCCTAAGTTGAGTGATGGAGATCAGATACCACTACCTTCTATTTTTTGATAGGGTAGTGCGCGTACTCTTGAGGATATATAGGGTATCTTGAGGATCCTCATCCATGTAGATTTTTTTACGGTAATATTGAGGATTCTAATCCTTTTTTGATTATTTATATCCATTGGTTATAGTGTTAGAAAGATTGATCATTGTACCACTAATGCCTGATAAGAGGGCTAGGAGATTTCTAGTTAGTTGGGGGATAGGCATCAATCAAATGATGAAGCATGGAACCGTGTATGCTTGGGGTCCTTACATCTTAGCTCACTTATATAGATATATGCATGAGGTAGTATATAGGGGTGGAAACAACATATCAGTTAGTGTTATTTTGTTGTTCATATGGTGTTGGACTCAAGGGAACACTGCGAGGGGGAGGTGAATCAATGTTCTGCAAATCTTAGCTTTATGAATCTAATATTAAACCAAAAGAAAGATGCAACCACACAAATTAATCATTCAAAATACCATAACACAAGTATTTCTGCATGGAAACCCTATTAGGAGAAAAACCACGATGGAGGTTAATCCACAATTTGAGTACTCAAATAAAAGTTTTACAAAAGAGAATGCACTTGCATTCAGGCACACTGCCTAGAGCTCACTGTTCAAAGGGAAGACTCACTGCCTTACAAAAGTTTAGATTAAAACCATCTAAAGGATGGACTAAGATAGTAGCATTTATTCAATGTCAGATTCTAGTTTTGGTGAAGCTCATGGATCAAATTCTGAGTCCTTTTTCTAACTCTGCACTTCGCTCTGCTCTGCTTTGCACTGCTCTGCACTTTTTTCTCTTCGCATCACACATAGATAAATTTGCACTATTACTCTACTGAATTTTTTACCACACACTGATATACTTCACATTCCATACATTTTTTGTGTTCGCTCTCTCAAAATGATAAAATCTATCTCATATATATCCACTATCAAGGATTTGATCATTCATATGTCAGCTTCATAAAACTTTAAGCACTTTTCAACTATTGGCTAGATTATTAATTAAATATTTATGTGTATCCTCAAAAGTTGGTTAATACATAGAGGGGACCCAAACAAACATATCCGTACACAAAAAAAATTAATTAATTACTCCTTATACATCCACGATTACTATATTTGACAAGTCGGCTTGCTAGCACAAATAACCAAAATATTAGTGTATTGGATCTCCTAGATCGAATACCAGTGAATGCGCATCAATATAATTCTCGAATAAGGTATTAAAAACATCAAAAAACCTTTCTCTAAGATCCAAAACCCAAAATAATAGTTTGATGAAGTATTCAAATTGACATTTATACCTTTTATCGGATGCCCTGTTCTTCACTTTGTTCTGCCTATGTAAACCAAAACTGTAGTATAGAATGGATGAATCACTTAAGTTTCCATCAATGACAACACTTACAATCCATATGCCAACAATATCCCCCTTTGGCATTGATGTCAACACTTAGTGAAAAATGACTAAGTGTCAGAATCATTATAAGTACGTTGCCATACTGCTCTCTCTCTCCCCTACGCTTCAAAAATTTCAAAACATAGCTCCCCCTAGGATTTGATGAGAATTTTTTCACTGCACTCTCTCCCCCTTTAACATCAATGGAAAAGCATAGGAACTATATTCCAAAAAGACAAAACATGTGTTCAAAATCTTCAAAACTTTAAAACTAATTCAAAACTTTTTTAAAAGAGTTAGAAAATTACCTTATGATTTTTCTTCATTTTCGGAAGGAATTTATTCCAAGCATCTATTGTGATCCAAATGATAATAATCATGTTATTTTTCTTCGATTTCTTGTTGACAATTTCAGTGAGGGATTCCGGAATTGCAATTTCTTCCTCTAGTTTCTCACCTTTCCTTAGTATCACAACCATTTGTTCCAATTTGCATTTGGTTAGATCCTTCACCTTCCAAAAAGTGTCCATGAGTGTGTTCTTAGTGAATTGAATTTTTTTGTGATCAGACTGTAGTTCTTGAATCCTTTTCTTGATGGTGTCATCCTAATCTTGAAACATTTCAAAGCTTTTTCCTATCTCATTCAGCTATGTTTCAATCTACTCTAATTTCTCTTTGTATTTTCCAACTGCATGAGGCCAGCAGATGCAATAGTTATAGATATTTTTAGCTTAATTTATGCATTGCCTCAACTCATTCATTTTCTTCTTCAATTTGGTGAGTGATAGCCTGAATTGTCCCTTTAAATGAGAGATAACTTCACCTTCTTCTTTGTCTTTATCCTCAAAGTTCATTGTTTCTTTATTGCATTCAGTCATTTCATCAAGTAGAATGTTCTGCAAACTTTCCAATTTGATCTTGCAGTGCTCAACATGATCATTTAGTACACTTAGAATCATGTCCTGATCATATGATGGTCTGATAGACCATAACTTAGTGATTTTTTCCATTCCACCTTCTTCCTGAATAATTTTTTCTAGCTTCTCTTTTGTCAGGTCATCTTCTTCTTCACTAGCCTCTGACATTTAATTTTTCAGTTCTTGTTCATTTCCTTGTGAATCCTCAGTTTCTTCATCAGATTCTTCATCTAGAATATCCACAATTTCCTTTTCTTTTCCTTTTCCTTCAATTCTAGGAATCTTGCATTCCGAAGGTTTGTATTCAACAGTTTCTTTTTCTCTTTTCTGATTTTTCTCCATGCCACCGGAAGAGGAACCAACTTCAATTGTTCTTACCAGAAGGGAAATACCGACTGAAGCACACTTTCCAAGAAAATTCTTAAAGAAATTTCCAAATTCTTCATCCCAATTAGCCAAGCTCTTAGAATATGAGTATATTTGTTAAAATACAGGTTCATTTTCTTTCCACACCACTTTGTCGATCTTTGGAAAAAAATTTAAGAAATACAGTACTAAACATATAATCAAAGTACCAAACCTAAAAGGGTAGCCTGTCTCTTTTTTTAGTTGCACATTATCCATTATCTGATCCTTTATCAATCCACACAGGTCAAAGTCATGACCTTCAATTATCATCTTATGGGAGATGTAAACTGCACCAGCCGAATTTTCTCCTTCTCAATTTCTAAAAAACACTTTATATGAAATTCCATGTGCAATGTACTTTCTAATAGGATTCTTTATTGTCACAATTATCAGTGCCCTCTAATTTCCAATTATTTAGGTTAGGGTTTCAACTTCTTTGTTCTGGATGGATTTCTTCCTCAATATGTCTCTGAATTTGCATAATCCAGTCAAATTTTCAATTACCTGCTTTGAAATGATGTAGGGTTTTTCCAAAGTCAAAGTATCATCATGCAATCTACTCAAGATGAATTTAATGAATTCTGCATTCTCAAAGTACGGAAACTCATTCCAAATATTCAAATTCTTGTGTTTGGCTTCATTCAATTGCTTCAATTCATTGGGTAATAACATATTTCTCATGGACCTAATCTTTCTAGAGTTTTATTCATCCAAAATGATTGACCCTTTGATTTGTTTCATTTTCTCCTTTCGCACTTAGGTTTAACAACTGTACACCAAATTATATGAAAATTTTGAAAACAATTGAAATACCTAATAGATATTGTGTTTCGTCGGTGAATCAACTTCTTTGCTTCAAAATTATGCTACCGAGTGCTCTCCTTATTTTCTCCTTCAATGCAAAGTGACAAATGAGAGTTTCAACTTGCCTTTTATAGTTTGCACACTTGTAAAAAAAGCATTTTCCTTAAGTTTTCCAGATACTCTGTTTTCTCAGACAACGAGAGAAAAACTCTTCTATGGACCTATGATTCTTTGAATTCTCTTGTGAAATTTTTCCAAAAACCTTTGTATATTATTAATACACCTTCTTGACAATCCTTCATGTTCTAGTACCAACTATGGATAGGCGAGGAAAGATTTTCTTGAACAACTCCCCTTAGGCCAATGGCTTGAAATCAATTACCAGAAGCAGGTTTCAGTGCAGAACCATTTCCAACGTCAGACTTGTTCTTCCTTACCCATGTATTCTTCATCTGATCTCTTATCTTATCTGTGGTCAATTTTTCTTTTCCTTTGTAATTTTTTTGTATAATTTTTCCTCTCTATACCAAACTTCTTCTATTCATATTCTTGTTTCTAAAGAATCTTGCAATGTGACCATATTTATTGCAATTGTAGCACATAGTATTTCCTTGTCCAGACCAATCATTCCATTGATTTCTTCTTGATCTATATTGACTAGCAATATGCCCAAATCTTCCCAATGTGTAACATTCAACATTCTTTCTATTGATAGAGTAGTTTGACAAGTTTTTGCATTAATTTGATTTATGACTAAACTTTTTGTAATTGAAACATAGATCAGAAAATTATGAATCTCTTGATTTCATATTACTTCTACACTGAGTATCCATATGGCCGAATTTATTGCAAGAAAAATAGTATCCATTAAACTTTTGAGCATTAGGTTGTCTTACTGGATATCTTCCACCTTTGTTCATCTGGTTTCTTTGTCTAAAATTCTTTTGTCTTGATCTAAAACTTTCTCCTTTTTCATATCCAAGACCTCTTTTATCATTTTCGCTCTTATGTCCTTAAGTCGGCCCATCAAGCTTAACCGAACTAATCTTAAACTTCTCCCTATATTCATTTGCAATAGTAATTTCATTTCTGAGAATAACAATCTATTTTTCAAGTTCTTCTCCATTGATTCTGAATTGTAGCAGTTCACTTTCCATCTGAATGAATTCTCCATTTATTTTCCTGCATTCATCAAATTTCTCCTTTAATGACTGAGAAAGTTTCTCCTCATTCTTTTTCCTTTCTTCAATCTCTTTAGTTAGCTTGATCACCATGGATTCCATTTCATGTTTTAGGGTAGCATTGTTTTTGGCAAGCTTTTCACATTCTTCAGTTATTTCCTTCAAATTCTAATTCATGTGAGAATCATCCATGTTCTCGCTTTCTTGTTGCTTAATCTGGTCATAGAGATCCTTTCTCTTCTCCCTAGATTTAACAATTTGATCCTCCAATGTCTGAATTAATTTCTCAACATCCCTAAGATTTTCTTTCAATTCCTAGACTTTTGCTTTAGACTGATCAAGTTCATCAAGTGCCACCAAGAGTTGTTGTTGAAGACTACCAGAGTCCATCACATTCCAATATCCACCTCAAGCTGCTAAACTTCTTCTGAGGAACCAGATGCTCTGATACCAATTGTTGGACTCAAGGGAGCACTAAGAGGGGGGGTGAATCAGTGTTCTGAAAATCTTAGCTTTATTAATCTGATATTAAAACCATTTGAACATTAAACCAAAATAAAGATGCAAACACACAAATTAATCATCCACAACACCATAACACAATGATTTTTGCATGGAAACCCTATTAGGATAAAAACCACGATGGAGGTTAATCCACAATTTGAGTACTCAAATATTTTTTAACAAAAGAGAATGCACTTGCATTCAAGCACATTGCCTAGAGCTCACTGCTCAAAGGGAAGGCTCACTGCCTTACCAAAGTTCAGATTAAAACCATTTGAAGGATGAACTAAGATAGTATCATCTATTCATGCCAGATTATAGTTATGGTGAAGCTCATGGATCAGATTATGAGTCCTATGTCTAACTCTACACTTCGCTCTGCTCTACTCTGCACTTTTCTACTCTTTGCATCACACGTAGATAAATTCACACTATTACTCTGCTGAATTTTGCACCACACACTGATATACTTTGCATTCCATACATTTTTTGTTTTCACTCTCTCAAAATGATAAAATCGATCTCATATATATATCCGCTATCAAGGATTTGATCATTCATATGTCAACTTCATAAAACTTTAAGTTCTTTTCAATTGTTGGTTAGATCCTTAATTAAATCTTTACGTGTATCCTCCAAAGTTGGTTAAGACATAGAGGGGAGCCAAACAAACATATCCGAACACAAAAACATTTAATTAATTACTCCTTATACATCTGTGATTACTATATTTGACAAGTCAGCTTGCTAGCACAAATAACCAAAAGATTAGTGTACCGGATCTCCTAGATCGCATACCAGTGAATGTGCATCAATATACTTCTTGAATAAGGTATTACAAACATCAAAAAACATTTCTCTGAGATCCAAAACCCAAAATAATGGTCCGATGAAGTATTCAGATCGACATTTATAGCTTTTACCGAATGCCCTATTCTTCACTCTGTTCTACCTATGTAAACCAAAACTATACTGTAGACCAGGTGAATGACTTAGGTTTCCATCAATTTCTACACTTAAAATCCATATGCCAACATATGGGCCTAGGAGAGGATAGCCATGACTCAGTCGAATGGTATTGATCTGTGGGATCCACATGATCCCTACTACTATAGATATTCTTATTACCTTCATTATACATAGCCTAGGAGACTTTCCTATTAGAGGGTGATATTTGATGATATCAAATATTTCATATGGTGTCCCTACAAAGATTTTGAGGCTTGGCCTGACAACCATGAGAATCTCATGTATTGTAGACAAACTAGATATCTGATTGGTAGGGTCGACATTATCCTTGAGAGATGTTTGTCTTGCAAGGTTATCTAAAATTTCAAAGGGAGACAAACTCACCCAATAGATGATTACCATGCTATATATACACACACCTCCCAAGAGGTGAATGTGTTGGAGCATCGTACAGATTCATAGGTAGCATTAGCAATAATTAGGGCCATGACACCACTAGGATTGGGATGGGCAGTTGGTCCTCATGATCTAAGGACCACTAGGGATTATGATGCATGGTGGGCTCAAAGATGACCTTTGAGATTCATTATCACGATTGGAGGTGCACCAATTGGATGCCCTATTATAGGCCAGAGGAGGAGATGAGGTGTATTTGGGTACCGACAAGATTGATAGAGACTTCAGGTTGACCATGAGCAACATCAGAGGGCCCAATATGGGAAAGATGATGGCCAAAAATACGATGATCAGGATCAGTGATAGGGAGACCAAAAATAGTAGCAAGTTCCATAGGCTCCTCCCCCTTAGGGAGATATGGTTGCATAGATTACATAGATTCTGACCAAGAGAGATCAAGCCATCCAAAATAGAGATGCAAGAGTTTGGGAGTGAAAAAACAAGATTGCTCGGTGATAGGAAATCAATGCACAAGTTGTGATCCTCACTATAGAGAGAGACACGAACAAAGAAGAGGGATATTCTCTCCAAAAAGAGAGAGATTCATTGATACAACAATTAGATGCTAAGAGACAACAATGGATTGTTTTAGAGATTTCATTAGCTTCATCCATTCCTCGAGATTAGTATCCAGCTAAGCACAATCAATTTAGAGACAAGACTATCTACTACATGATCTTATATGAGTATCAAATTCCAAAAGGTTGGATACATCGAATTTCTTTTGCATTCCTAGCAATGCGATAGGTGTAGAGCCTTCTGGGGGTTAGTCAGTTAGTAGGCCTATGAGGTAGCCTTCTAATCTGATTATCCAATTTCATTAGTCTCTTGCAATTAGCTAGAGAGATCAATGTGATGGGAGCCCCCTCCTAGAGAGGATCAGCCTCCATGAGATGGGCAATAGGGTTTATTTGAGATTTCATGATCTTGATGGTATTTATTTGATTACAAACTCTGATGTAGACATTATTTTTGTATATACATTTATCGGTCGGTTGGCCTATTATATATATGTATATCTTGCTCACAAATGAATTTTATGATGTACTAATATTCCATTTTGATGTGACATTTGATGTGTGTGTAATTCTTATGTTTATGATATGGATGCATGACGATGTGCTCATTTTTTTATATTTTTTAATGCTTTGATATGATATGGATGATGTTTGAATATGCATGTATGTAATGGATTATACATATATGATATATGACATGCACTAATGAGCTTTTGGATACAAAATTCATGCAGTTCTAATGATGTTTTTGATGCAGGATGGAGCTATTAGTTAGAATAAATGTTAGTAGGATAGAAGAAATTAATGAGTTTGATCCAATTTCTAAAAATCCATAGATGATAGATGAATAATGAATAATGAATGCATTGATAATATGATTGATAATTTTTTATAATGTTTCATAATGATGATTTTTTTTTTCTTCATGAAAAGAATAAATAGTGTTTATAGTAATCCTTCTTAATGTAGCAAATAGACATGATGCACCAAGGTATTAATGACCAAGGTAGCTTTATATCTACTGTGTGGACTTTGACCCCAAAAAAAAGAGTATCTTTTCTCATACAAGACATACAAAAACATTGTTAGAGTGTATGAGTGAGAAGTTTAAAAATATTTTGGACTAGTAACACAAAGAGGTATGAAGAACCTAACATACCATCACTACACGAATTGCCTCAAAATGACTTCCACACATAAAATAAGTATTCACCATGGTAGTTTTGCAAATATATCCAAAAAACAAAGCAAATGAAAATGGCGCTCAATTTCCCCCATTCCTTCCTCTCTAAATCCTTTACAACCATCCTTGAGAGATCTTAGGAATGTGAAAATAAGATAAATCAAAAAGGTAAAATTACAAAAGATAAAAAATGTTGTCGTATCACTTGCCATATCTGTTTTAGGGTTTTAGGATGTTATTAGTCAATGATATCTATTGTAGGAAAAATTTATCCATTAAGACATATCTCAAGATGTTGATGATGACTTTTTGATAGGTAGGTAGTGTAGAGTCTCTATGAGTGTCTAGTAAACTTGGTGGTAATCACACAATTCAGAGGAAAACCTAGTTGAAGAGTCCACTTAACATTGAAAATACCTTCATTGAATTATCGACCAAGGCTAGTAAGCTTGTAATGGCACTAGCACTGTATGTGCTTTCAAACTTGTGACTACCCAAATTATTCTACTAAAGGTATTACACTTGCTGGAAAGTCATAAAAATACATAATAGTAAAAGAAGTAAAGATGACACTATCACTTTAGAAAACCCAACGGAAGGTTTAAAATGTGGAATTTCATCATCACATTTCAAGATTTACTCTCACCTTTCCTATCATGGACTATCAACAATGGTGAAAAGGTAAAATTTTGGGAAGATTTTTGGAATGGTAACCTCCCACTAGCTATAGTTTGTGGTCTATATGAGGCTCAAGCCCATCTAAAAGAAATTTGGGGATCCCAACTCAAGCACTATGTAGTAAGGGACAATAGAAATTCCAAATCTAATGTTATATGGAAAAAATTATAGAATCTCCCATTCCCCTAGAAACAAATACATAAGTTGTAAGAAATATTGGACATAAGAACTATTTTATTTTCAGATTTTGAGGATAAAATTATTTGGGCCCCATCCAAAACAGGATAGTATAATGTCAAACATCGATACAAATTTTTTTACCTTTAAGGATAGAATCCAACAAGGTAAGTTTCCATATAAGCTTTGTTGGTACACATCGATTTCCCCTAAAGCAAGTGCTTTTACTTGGTTAGCTCTTCACAACTGGCTCCTGACCAATTGTAGGCTTTCTAGGTTGGGCCTATCCCATCCATTCAACTATATTCTATGTGGTTCCCATCAAGAATCATTGGACCATCTTTTGCTCCACTGTATTTTTTCTCAAACATGCTAGAATTGGATCCAAAATAAAATTCATTGGGTTTTCCCCTACCAAACACCATTGTGAAATTATTTTAAAGTTGTTTGCTACTTGTAAAGGTTCTCTCTTTGAAGCACTATGTGTGGTGATCCAACCTTACTAGTGTGGAACATATGGCTCCAATAAAACATAAGGAAAGTTTTAGAACATTTTTTTAGATTTGAAAAAAATTCTCAACAAATGAGAAAGGAATATCAAATGTAGTAATGATTGATATACTCAAAAATCAAACCCATGTAGCTCATTCTCAAGATGGAATAATGAAATGTTGAAGAATCGATCTCTTTTGAAGGTTCCAAACAAGAGGTAAATTCTAATGTCCAAAAAGATGTCAAAAGTAGAATCAAATGGTATGACCCACCTCCAAATGTCATCAAATTAAGTTTTGATGGTGCATCTAAAGGCAATACAAGATTACCTAGATTAGGTTGTGTAATATGTAATGACAAAGGAGAGTTGTTAAATGTTTTGTCTATGAAGCTACCTATGGGTACTAAAAATGTAGAAAAGGTGTATGGCCTTCTAGAAATTGTAAAGATTTTTCATGACAAACAGCTCAAAAATATTCACACTAAAGGAGATTACTTATACATTATTAATTCTTTCAAGAATTGGCAGGAAAACAACTGGATCATTTCCTACATATTGAAACCAATTTAGGAGCTCCTTTAGGGTTTCACTTTAGTAAAAATTACACATTTCTATAGGGAAGAAAATTCTATAGCAAATTCCTTGGAAAACTACTCTTACAAAATGGAGGCAAAAATTCTCCAAACTGATTCATTTAATTTTCTCAATAAGAATTTTGCATAAGTTATTCGCAAAGAAGATCAAGGGAGTGGTGCTTCTGGGGTCTCAACTTAGTTGCATGGTTAATTTTGGATCATTAATGTTTCACACATTTTTGGTTTTGTGTTGTT
Source organism: Sequoiadendron giganteum (assembly GCA_007115665.2). Taxonomy (NCBI): domain Eukaryota; kingdom Viridiplantae; phylum Streptophyta; class Pinopsida; order Cupressales; family Cupressaceae; genus Sequoiadendron; species Sequoiadendron giganteum. The sequence goes on from CM021102.1 coordinate 648,876,628, forward strand.
CAAGTGGGACTCGTATCAATACAGAAGAAGTGTACAAGCCTATAAGAGATGTAATGCTTTTTGCATAACTCTTATACAAGGGTGGTTTAGAAAGCCTAACCTTCAGCCTAGCGATTCTTAGTGCTTAACAAAATCTATTTTGAATGTTTTGTGGGATGGTTTTCTTGACATCCTCAAGCAGTGCATTTTTTCCTTCCCCTAAAGAAGGGTCTAAAGTACATATACTTTGATCCCAATTCCCACTAGTGTTGAGTGGCTCTTACATGCAATTTTGAAATGTTTGATGCTCGAAGGTTGTGGAAAGTGTTAGGGTTTAGGTAGATTGGAGCAATAAACATTAACAATTATATGTAGATTAAATAACCTAGAAATAATGATGAAGAATAACACAAAAGAGATCAACGTAGAATTTAATGTGGTTCACCCAATATGGGCTACATCCATAAAAACTTAGCCATCCAATGATTTTATTATCCAGTGAAAAAAAAATTATAATCTCGCGAACACCATGCCACAACATACATCCCAACCTCTTATAACAAGTATTTTGGAACCTTCTAGAATTAGGGTTTTACAAGGTATTTTTTCATTTGGCATGTTAGGGGGAAAAATTTGACATGTCAATAGAAAAAAAACCCTTGACATGTCAATGATAAAACCTTGATGTGTTAACGAAAAAAATTTGGGTAGTTTCCTCGCACCCCATTCCTTGTTATGAGTGTATAGTATTTGCATGATCAGTCATCACATACCAACAGAAAGTGCAGCATTGGACCATTTTTGAGGAATAATCCTCTAAGGTAGATCCCAAAAATGTAACCTTAAAATTTGCATTGGAAGTGCCAAGAAGAAGTTGTTTTGTTTAGACCCTAGATTCGGCCTACTGAGGCTTTATGTTAGCTCGACTTTGTGATAACTATTTAATTTGTTCTTCTTTGAGGGAGGTACCAAAAGACAAAAGTATTGATCCCAACACTTGACAAAGCCACATGTCACATGGGTGCAAGCTTAGGAACATTTTTGAGCTTGAATATTGTGGAAAGTGTGTGATTGGATGTTTCACTACTTGTGTTTCATTATCACATGTATTTTTGTCATGTGACCCCAAGAGTGATACAAAAATATTATGTCACTATGATTTCTCTATTGTATTCCCTATGGGAAGTCCCAAAGGAAAAAATTCTAGATCAATCACTTGGGAATTCCACATGTCATATATGCACAAGCTTAGGAAAACCTTGATCTTATAATTTTTACAAAGGTGCACTATTGGCTACCTTAATACTCATGGTCCCACAAGACCGGAGTTGGAAGCTCCTAATAGAAACTTGTTGTTTTCTAGTACCATATTTCACTTAGTCACAATCATAAGAAGGTCCATTACTAATCAAAGATAAATAAAGTTTCATTGGCTCGATGTCACCTCTAGAAGGAACATGGGAATCTGTGATCACTTTCACACTAATCGTGATCTCTATTTTTTGGAATGCTACCACAAATGGTAGGATTCCTTCTAAATTTTAGGGAATACTATTTTGACATCTTCTCAACCAAAAGTGATGTCTTTCATTTCATACCACACCTACATTTAAACTTGATTTTATGGGTATTAATGACTAATGAATTTGGCACAAACATTCCTTTCAAAAATAAAGGAAGCCACCCACAATCACTAATGCCATATGCTCGTGCCAACATTTAACTTTATGTTTTTTTTTTCAATATTGAATTTGAGTGTGTGTGAAGGCCAAAACCATCATCACTAACCAGTTATGCATATAGTGAGGTTTTAGTAGGATATATTTGTACACTCTATGGGTTCCTTTTCATGCAAAGTATTATAGAATTAAGTGCATCCTAACTATCACAATAGTCTAGAATTCATAGTGCACATACCTTATTTAAGAGATTTTTGAATTTTTGTGAGGAGACATGGATACTCCCATTAGTCTAGTGATTACACATAGATAGATGGCCTTCCAAGACTTAATTTTGGAGCTATAGTTGAAGCAAATCATGGTGGAACAGTATTTCATGTTGATTAGAGTAGTTAAACTCATCCTCGATTAAGAATTGTTGGTGTTGGAAAAGTGGTATAGGGTTGATTCATATATTTTCTCTCAATTCATGGTGGTAATACTTGACCTACACACTCCAAAAGAATAAGTGGTTGAAATGGCCCACAAACTTTTTATTCATGAAATTTTAGGTAGGCTAGAAGTGGTTATGGATGTTGCCTTCTTTGATCTTGGTATTCCTAGGCCTCATGACATGGAGTGTCTTTTGGTGTTGGGTGAGGAAGTAACCTTCTACCCCATCATTCTGGATATCAAAGGTGAGGTATTGCATGAACATAGAGAGTAGGTGGAGGCGGCAATAAGATTCCTAAGGAAAATGTTGCACATTGAGCCAATCCAAGACTTCAAATGGGTCAATTTTTTTATCAATTATATATAAGAAATTGGAAATGTATAGTCCAATTTTTACTACAATCTTTAAACTTTGTTCCTTTTATCCACAAGGATATAATGTTTTGTCATAAAAGATCTTTTAATTTTTAGCAATTTTTTAAGTTACTTCTAGCCAGATGGGTGTTTAGGTCTTGAATTTCTAAAGAAAATGTTAAATTTGTTTGGATGTTGAGTACCATGAATTTTGTATAGTTGTTTCAGACTGAATGTTGGGTTTCAAGGGGTAGCTTATAGATATTTCTATGTTTTTCCCTTGATGGGTTGTGACTGCAATGAGTTTTGTTTTAAATTTCAAGCTAAAGTTTTAGTCCACTGGGATAAACATTCTCCCTAGCACAGATGATCTGAAATTATAAGCATGTACTTCAATTTTAAAATTGATATTAATTATTTATGCCTTTGGCTTTTTATCCAAAAAAAATACTATGAAAATGGACAAGGGAAATCTCAACATGAATTTATTTATAGTCCTCCCAAATGACACTATTTTGAGAATATTGGTTTCATTGGACCTTGCATTCAGTCACTTCTCTATTATGCAAGTAGATCTTGTGAGTATCAAGCACTTTGAAAATATTTGTCATTACTACCCTTGGGTCAAAAAATTGTTATGAATTATATTCAAGGATGTGTGCAAAATTATATACATTATTTTTTAGATTAAAAACATGGAAAATAATATGCAATTTAGCAAGAGAAATTGATAAGTTAATTTTGTATGAAATTAAGTTAATGACTTCAAGTACTTAAAATGGGCCTACATATACAAGGATTAACTTACCTAGGTTTTAGAAATCAATTGAACTTTTATGAGGTTTTACTTTAATTATAATTGTTTCCTACACACAATTATATTTATATTCACTTTAAGTTAGTGTAAATTTTCTTTCTATTATTGGCTTCAATCTATTAAAGTAAATAGGGTTATTATAAAACTAGTTAGCTAATCACACTTATTAGGTTGACTAATTCACATTATTTAAGTCTCCACTTAGGAAATTTGTTATTTTTGGCTCACTTCATTTGGTTCAGGCACATGTACTCACCTATTGAGACACCTATTGCATTCACACTTTACACATAATCATCAACTTTTTATTTGAGCATATAAGTGTTGCACCTTTGAATATGTATTCAATAATTCAATCCTACCTCCTCAACCTTGTATATATATGCAAGACTCTCATTACATGAATTTTCATGCATTCATTTTTTATATGATAGACATCTTATTATTCTTAATTTTTTCACTAGTGGAAGGCTTTGTGCTTTTAGATCTTGGCATTCTCTAACACATCCAACATTTTCTAATCATTTTGACTTGTTCTTATATTTCTATTAACATTTTTGGTTCAATGTAGACTCTATCTTCTAGTTTATCCAAACTAATAGACTTGTCTTAAATTTTTGTTGTAAATTTATTCAAAAGGATTCATTTTAATAGTAGAGTGATAAGAACTATTATAGGAAAATTTGACTAGAGGAATGTATTCTTCCTATTTTTACTATTGATCCATAAAATAAACTTATAGTTGAAGGACACACAATCTACTTAGAGGGGGGTGAACCAATGGATCACATTCACCTATAACTCTATAACTCAACTTGTAAATCTAAACATGAAAAATGAATCAAAACAACTACTATGAATCAAGCAATTACAAAATAATACCACACAATGAACACCAAATATCTATTGAAACCTAGAATGGGAAAAACCACAGTGAGAAGATTTTCTTGGAGCTAATATCCAAATCCAACCTCACCAAAATAATGAATAGGTTAAAATTATGAAGTAGGCACAAACCTATAAGAGAAACCAATCCCTTGAAGCGTATGTAGGCGCCAAACTACTAAAGACATCAATCCCCTATACAAATATTTGAGCACCATCTTAATGAGTAGAACACTAGTCCTACTAGAATACAAAGATAAATCTTGCAAATATTCAATTATTGATAATATAAATTACTCATGATTTGAGCATCCTCGGATGCACTCTAACACTCCTTAAGATTTTCTTATTATGGAACACTATAATTGAGATGCAACTCCTATTTGATTATGCTATCACAAAAGCTTGCATCCATACACTTAAAACACACACACATGCATGCATATCATGAGAAGTGAGATGATGATTATATACAACACACTACATTAGAATCACTTCATGTTGTCCAAGGATCTGTAATTAACCAAGACAATATAGGATGGACCTAAATTAAAATTACATGAAACATGTAACGGGTAGGTCCTAAATCAAATTTATTGCTGCCAAACCAAATTGAATGTGCTTCCATAGGAACCATAACCTAGACCTATTTTAGTACCCCACACTATCTCTAGGTGTCACATATGCATATGCATAACTCATAAAAAATTAAAAAAAAATCACATATTTATGCATACTTCAACATCATCCTAGGACATGAAGATCACATATGGCTATGTGTTTCAATTCAACAATTTGGCTACAATGAAGTGAATTAGCACTATAATGTGTAGTACATGAACTATATTGACAATGGGGCATGGAAAAAAGGTAGAAATACAACTTTGAGAATACCTTAAACTTCAAAATTCAAATTCACCAATTATACAATATTGTCTAGCTCATTTATTTCTTCACTCCAATATTTGAGCTTTTTGCCAACTATGTTCATATTCAATTTTTAATTATATATCAATCTAATAGAATTAGTAAAAATTATAAAAACAATGATTCTATATCATCAAATTAAAACAAAAAACATGATAATTAACACTCCAATATGAGGAACATGAAAATATTGGTTAATGAAATCACATTTAGCCAAAAAATATGTAATTTATTTATTCTATGTTGACTGAAAGAAAAAATGGTGGTGGAATTGTTAAACAATGATTGATATTTTTTAACACTATGCAAGGTGTTTTTTTGTGTTGAATAAAGTGTAGATTGAATAAAAGAATAGAGCATTTGGGTCCTAAATCATGAGGTCCCCTTGTCTTTTTACCAATTTTTTATGATTCCAAGAAACAAAATTTTGCTATAATACACTCACATTATAGCCTTCATTGAAAACTTCATTAGGGAGAGAGGGGAGAGTTAGAGAGAAAGAGGGAGGGAGTAAAGGAGGGAGGGTGAAATAGAGGCAAACACTAAGAGATACAAATAAAGAGATATTGAATGTGTGTGAGAGAGAGAGGGGTAGATAGGTAGAGATAAGTAGAGATAATAAAATAAGAAGTATAAGCCTTAGT